>CAUYQV010024698.1:0-41715 GCA_963574575.1 Galagoides demidoff | reverse complement strand
AAGTAGCCAGGTGTTGTGGTGGGCACCTGTAGTCCTAGCTACTTGGGCAGTTGAGGCAAGAGAATCGCTTAAGCCCAAGAGTTTGTGGTTGCTGTGAGCTCTGACGCCATAGCACTCTACTGAGAGCAACATAGTGAGACTGACTCAAAAAAAAAAAAAAAATCAGAAACAAAGACAGCAGTAACAAGATGGTTATCTCCTTATCTAGCTTGTGATGTAATTAATGTAGGTAAAATATTTGAGGGGAAATGATAGAGTTTAGTCGTGAACGTTTAAAAAACTGGTAGGATACGCAAAATGAAACAAATGACCCCGAGTACTAAAAAAAGGCTGTGCAGCAAGCCGGATAAATGTCCTAGGCGTGCAGTAGTTTGAGGATGCCTGGAGTAACAGCTAACCTTATGGATGAGTGCCGTTTGAATTCTTAGAGTCTACATTCTGAGCTCTGAGTCATACCTTTAGCGCTTGTATAGAGATCCTTTTATATTATTTCACTTATTTTCATGTTTGTTACATGAAACTTTTAAATGTCTATTTATCTTTTAAATGAAGCTTTTAAATTACCGTTTCCTAAACTTTTATCTATTATTGTCTGCAGAGAAGCATAGTTTTACAGATGAACCAGAGAATGTTCAGTTAGAACTCTCTGAATTTTTGTTCACCTCTATTGTGTAACTTATCTGTGTTTAAGCTCATCTTATGAGCTTTCATTTAGCCTTTTTTTCAATACTCATCGATACTCCATTATGATATGCTATCATAAAAATACAGCATTATGATACTCACCAATCCAATATGCTTTTTCTCAGAGTTCAGAAATATTTGAACAAACACAATGACAGAATAATTTGTATACATACTTGATCAAAAAGAATGATAGCACTTTGGAGCTTAACAATTATCCTGGAATCAAAATCAAATGGCTTCTTTCCATCTCCTTTAGGCAGAATTTTCAAGAGTACATACCATTTAATAAACATCACTGAAAAGAAATGACTGAAAGGAAAATCCCAGGAAAGGGGTCCTGGAGGAGAATCCGCTGAGTCATGGTCAGGCTCCCACGCAAGCAGCACAAAGTTCTGGGCCCAAGTTCTGCATTAGGGCACCTTCCACACACAGTTCCCTATCTAATAGATGGGACTCTATACAAGAAAATCAGCATTTCTTGAAATCTGCTACATCCTTCTGGGAATCTATGTATTTGGAAGAAATAAAAAGACTTAAAAACTGCCTAAGACTGAGGTTTAAATGGTGAGCCAGGTGCAGTGGTGCACACCTGTAATCCTACACTCTGGGAGGCCAAGATGGGTGGATCAATTGGCTCAAGAGTTCAAGACCAGCCTGAGAGTGAAACTCTGCGTCTACTAAAAACAGAAAACCAGCTGCATTGTGGTGGGTGCCTGTAGTCCCAGCTACTCTGGATGCTGAGGCAAGAGGATCACTTGAGCCCAAAAGATTGATGTTACTGTGAGTTATGATGCCACCGCATTCTACCCAGGATGACAGACTGAGACTCCTTCTCAAAAAAATAAATTAACAGATAGATACACAGACAGATACATAGTGATTATAGAAACTTCAAGACAAGAGAAACTGATTAACCAAATATATGCCTAGATTAGGGCATATGTATCCATTCACTATTGCTGCCATTAAAAATACCACCGACTGTGTGAGTGAAACTACAGATATTTATTTTCTCATAGTTCTGGAGGCCAGAAGTCCAAGGTGTTGGCAGGTTTGGTGTTTCCTGGGGCCTCTCTTCTTGCCCCAGAGATAGTTACATTCTCACGGAATTCTCGGGGGTGGGGTGTGGGGTGGGGTGTGTGTGTGTGTGTGTGTGTGTGTGTGTGTGTTTCCCTCCTCTACCTCTGGGGGGGGAACCAATCACACTAGATTATGGTCCTACTCTTACAACTTCATCTAAGCTAATTAACTATTTAAAGGCGTATCTCCAAATACAGTCATTATTGGAGGCTTAGGGCTTCACTGCATGAATTTGGGGGACAAAATTTAGTCTGTAGCAACGTATAACAGCTGATCTTATTGGAGTGAAGTACAAAACATCTGGAATATGGAATACAAAACATCCTGTTATAACAAGCTACTGTGTGGGTAGCAGTAACAGTATTCAATGCAAACTCTTTTCTACAGTAGAATCAATTACTCAAAATAACAAAAAACAGACCAGCTAGTCATTTGAGACTAAAATAAACTACCATATAGGATTTTTAAATAGTGCCTAAGGCTTCGGAAGTGTTCTTACTTTTGGTTCTTGGGACATTCCTATACTAGAATCAATTCCTATTTTGCATTACAGAAGCAAATCTTGCCTGAAGGTATTTTTGCAAGCTTCTATATTACTTAGGAATAAGAATCACTGATCATCTCTGATTGACCAGTACCTTGCAGAATGGTTGGTATATGGTAGCTGTTCAATGTCACAGGGAGCACAGAAAGAGGCAGGGAGCCGAAAGGAATGGAGAAAGGACAAAAGGAAGTTAGATATTTATTAAGGACAGAGTACTCTTAAATCTTAGTTTGATACCCCGCAGATCATTTGAACCAAAATTCTTAACATTCAAAGAAGGAATGAAAATATACATAGCAAATTTATGGCATAACACAAACTTTAGTTGGTTCTTGGCTTCATGTCACAGCTCATAAAAGCAAAAGAATTTCAGCAAAATGTCCAATTCCCTCAAATAAGCATTTAAATGCTACTTGAAAATAGAAACAGACGCAGTTTAAAAAATCTTACAAAGAAGTGAATCTTTCTAAGAGTAGAATATAATGTCTGAACACAATAACTAAAAAAATGACACAAAGGTTATGTTAACCAGTTTGATGAAAATATTTCAAATTGTATATGAAAATACCACACTGTACCCATGATTACATTAATGTACACAGCTATCATTTAATTAAAAAAAAAAATCTTACAAAGCCTATATAATTGCCAGAAAGTCTACTAACCAGTTTTTAAAGCCAGATAATTCTGATAATTCAACAGATAAAAAATTTAATCCTGGCAGGGCACAGTGGTGCATGCCAGTAATCCTACCACTCTGGGGATACCCAGGTGGGAGGACTGATTGAGGTCAGGAGTTCAAGACCAGCCTGACCATCTCTAAAAACAGATGTAAAAACTAGCCAAGTACAGTCTCCACAAACAAACAAAATAAAAAACTAGCCCGGCATGGTGATGCACACCTGTATTCCCAGCTGTTTGGGGGGCTGAGGCAGGAAGATTGCTCAAGTCCAGGAGTCTGAGGTTGTAGTGAGCTATGATGAGCCAGGAGGACATAGTAAGACTGTTCCCAAAAAAAGTATCCAGTCCCCCCCAAAAGCCGCATAAAATGTAGTATTTGGATACATAACTACTATAAATCTGAGATACTCAGAAACCACCCACTAAGTAGGCAGCTCATCGAATGTTCCTTTATACGTATGGCTCAAACCTACAGAAGAAAAAGCAGAAGCAGAGTAAGCGAGAGCTCCGTTAGAGAGATGTTCTTACACGGTTACCTGCTACTAACTGTCAAGGAGTATCAGCATTTTACACAGCAAAAATAAGGCAATTTCTAACTGTTTGGTCAGAGTCTTAGCCATATGAAAAACATTTCAACACAGTTCCATGAACCTGAGCGTTTTCAGTCTACTCTTCGGTTTGGCTTCTCTATGAATTTACATTATTCAGTATGAAGCAAATGGCAGGACAAAACCGATTCAGATGTGTCAAATCAAACATTAACACACAATAGTTATTTAGAAGGGAGAACATTCCTTCAGTATAAATGTGCTTATTATGTGGTTTCTCTTTTTTGTAACTGAAATTTAAGATATGCTTACATTGCCCAAAATCTCCTATCATTGGATTTTAGTTTATTTTGAAAGGATCCAAAGTTCTTGATCTCATATGTCACAAGGACAGAACAGGACTTCTACAAAGCAAAGACAGAAAGTAAAATGTCTACAGAAAATAAGCTGAAAAATGCTCTTGTGTACCATACTTTTCAAAGCCCTTTAAAGAATGATAATAATATGCCTTTTCATTACATAATTTAGATTAAATTATATGCCTAACAATTACCACCATGAAGTATTCATTTTCATACCTTCTTTCAGTGTTCACAACATATTCACTGTAGATCACATCACTTAAGTGAAAGACTTAAATAGGAAAACAGATAAAAATCCCTTCCCCATACCCTATTTTCCTATTCCCGTTAGTAAACAACCAACATTTAAATAATTCTAGCTTCAGAAAGTTTAAAAATAAAAAAACCAAAATCCTCTTATGATGTATCATTCTCTTTAAAAAAAGAACAACTCTAAGACGAGACAGAAAGCTTTGTGTTCTCTTTTTGTTGCTCGCCAACCTGTTGTCGATTTAAAGACTAAAAATCCACGGTAAAGAAATGACAGTTTGGTGGCGCCTGTGGCTCAATAGGCTAAGGCGCCAGCCACGTACACCTAAGGTGGTGGGTTCGAATCCCCAGCTCGGGCCCGCCAAACAACAATGATGGCCGCAACCAAAAAATGGCCGGGCGTTGTGGTGGGCGCCTGTGGTCCCAGCTACTTGGGAGGTGGAGGCAGGAGACTCGCTCGAGCCCAGGAGTTGGAGGTTGCTATGAGCTGTGAAGCCATGGCACTCTACCCAGGGGGATAGCTTGAGGCTCTGTCTCAAAAAAAAAAAAAAAAGAAATGACAGTTTTACTTGAGGTCTAAACTCAACTAAACTGAAACTAAGATTTAAAATTTCCCGGCTCGGCGCCTGTGGCTCAATCGGCTAAGGCTCCAGCCACATACACCTAAGGTGGCCGGTTCGAATCCCCAGCCTGGGCCCGCCAAACAACAATGATGGCCGCAACCAAAAAATGGCCGGACGTTGTGGCGGGCACCTGTGGTCCCAGCTACTTGGGAGGCGGAGGCAGGAGACTCGCTTGAGCCCAGGAGTTGGAAGTTGCTATGAGCTGTGATGCCATGGCACTCTACCCAGGGGGATAGCTTGAGGCTCCGTCTCAAAAAAAAAAAAAGAAAGAAAGAAACCAGGTAGAAACATTTTAAGAATCTTACGCATCCTCTGATCTATATGAAACCTACTTCTGTTTGTATTTTGGATGTCAATCAACCAGATCCCCTTCAGGCTATTCTGTTTGACAGTTTTGATCCAACCTCTTCCTAGGCAGAAGCCCAGCTAGTGCTTGTTGGTGGGTTGTTCAGAGGGAAGAAGCAGCTCTTGTAACTGTGCATGAAAATAAAGAATATTGTTGGATGTGTCCCTTGCCAAAATAAGTCCTCGCAGGCATCCCTAATTGCTATTGAAGTCCAAGATTACACATTAAAAAATTGCTCTGTTGTGTCTTCTGGCTTTGGTGGCTCCCTTGTGTAGTTCCTTCCCTCGAATTTGGTCAGGCTGTGACTCACTTGCTTTATCTTGTAGGTCACGGCAGAAGTAGGGCTATGTCCAGGGTAAGCCTCAGTCTTAAGAAGACCTAATGACTTCTGCACTTGCTCTCTTGGGAATCTTAAGCTGCCACAGAAGAAGTTTGGCTGCCACTAAAGAGAACACCTCATGAATCCACATAAGGAGAGGCCCTGAGATTACATAAGGAGTGGAGGGGAGAGAGAGAGAGAAAAAGAAACAGGTAGAGAACAGTAGCTGGCCCAGAACAATAGCTGACCTCAGACCCAGCTGGTCTGTAACTAAAGGCAGCCACATAAATATCCAGACCACCAGCAGAACTGCTTAGTTAAACCCCAAGCTAGATTTCAGAATTGTGGGAAAACTAAATGATTGCCATTTTTAAGCCACTAAAATTTTGGGGGTAGTTTGTTATGCAGCAATAGCTAACTAAGACAGAAGTTAATACTGGGATGCAGGTTACTGCCATAACCAGAACAGAAAACTTGTGGCTTTGGCTTTTGGCCTGGGTGGTATGTGGAAGCTGAGGAGGCCTGTGAGGACTGTGATGTGAGTGCAGGCTGGAAGTACAGTGAAGAGCTGGTAATGGAGTCTGGAGAAAGGATAATCTGTGTTATGTAGTGGTTGCAAGTCTGGCAACATATTGACTGTGCAAGATAGCAAATGTGTCTAAAGAACTTGGGAATCTGACTAAGAGACTATTTCCAGACAGAATGTTCAAAGTGCCAACTGGTTCTTTTAGCCGCATATGATAAGGTGCAAATAGGGAAGGATCAAAAAATAAAAGTGTCAACACAGGAAAACTTTCCAACCTAGGACTTACTGGGTTGGAAAATATAACTCTTTCTCATGATAGCTTTTCCAGTCTGGAAAAAGTTCCCAAATGGTCTAGAGCAAAAGGCCAAATCCAGGAAAGTGGGACATCTGGCTCAAGATCGAGTCAGGGGTGTGTATATAAGACTCTTATTGAGACCCCAGAAAGATCGGTGGTAGAGCCTCCTGGAACGTCACAGTAAGGCAAATGTGCTTCCAAGGCCTCTTGCCATAGTACTTGACAGCTCGAAGTGTGGAAAGGCTTGTCAAAAGAGATCTGTGAGTGTAGCTCTTGTTTAAGGGGCTGAAACGTAATAAGATTTATAGGAATCCTATGTAGTTTTAAAAAGAACTGTATTGGCAGAAATAAAAAGAGTTGGGCTAAAAGGGACAGAGAGTTCAAAATAAAGAGGGCTCTAGACTGTCCTTCTAAGACAGGAAATAGGATGAAAGAGCTTTCCAGCTAGGGGCCTAGGTCATTGCTTTAGAAAAAGAAGGACTACTCAGAAGACAGTTCCAAGGACCATGGAGAAGCACTCCCAGGGAGTATAATTATCCCTGGATGGATTTCAGAATTGCTATTGACCAGCACCTCTCACATGACTTCCACTGTCCTCCTTTTTGACAGGAGTATCTACGGTGACTATCTTATTCCCTCCTCACTGGCGTACAGGGAGAAGCAATTTGTCTCTTCAGTTTAGTTCTAGGTCCTCAGTTTCAGAGGAAACATACCCAAGGAGCCCCAGATACACTTAAACCTGACTTAGATCTTAGACCTTGAGCCCGAGGCTGCTGCTGTAATAGGGTGAGACTCTCAGGGCCTTGGGAGAGGCTAAGAATATTTTGCATGTAGCAGGGCTATGAGCCATGAGAAACCGGAGAGTAACTATGGTAGTTTGTTTTTTCAGTGGTCCCAATAAACACTGCCTTTAGTATTCACACCCTATGTAATTCCCTTCCCGTGAATGTGGTCTGAGCTCATGACTTGCTCTAACTGGTTGAATGCAGCAAAAGTGTCACCGTGCCATTTCTGGGTCTTCAGAAGGGACTTACACCTTAGTGCTTTTGGGTTCCCTAAGCTGCCATATGGAAAAGTCTAACTACTCTGCTAGAGGAACTATATGAAGAGGCTGAGAAAGGTCCCGCCATCCCCGTATCTTAGCTGAGCCCGGCTCCTAACCAGTTCACTCTGAGCTCAGCCAACTAGTGACCAACACCAAGATCAGCAGAAGCTTTGTCCAGCTAAGCCCAGTCTGTATTGCAGGAGGTGAGCAAATGCAAAGCCATTAAATTTGAGGATGGTTTATAACATAACAATAGAAAATAAAATTGGCCCAACTAAAACAGTTGATCATTTAGCATGTACCTAAAATATTATAACTTCATAGAATAAGAATAAACATTTTTTATGAAAAACAACTTTTGGTTCGACTGAAGTTAATTGACTAAATTAGCCACAATCTGAGCAGAGATCACAATCAAAAAGACCGAGTCAGCACAGTGCGCAGAGCAGGCTCGAAGTGCCGACTATATCCAGCATCTACTTGAGATTTGGTGTGGTGGGATGCGAGTGAGTTTTAAAATAGGGAGTAGGAAAAAACAATCAAGTGGTAGCAGAGCCTAGAGATTTGTTTATGTCTTTTAATGCCAGAAACTTGAGATTGCTTTCTTTCTAGGAGGAAGAAAAGTATAATTTGTCATTTTGCATAGTTAAGAAGAAATTTTTTGCAGTCCCTCCAAACCTCACTCCCTGCCCTCCAGGGACCCTTAAGGATCATCACAGCCCCTCAGATGAGCCCTGGTCTCTCACCGCTGTCCGCAGTGTCCATGTTACCCTTTCTACCTGTGTTCCTTCTCCCCATCCGTCCATTAACCTCTAAACTCCACACATTTTGCCCACCTGGAAAATGTGTTGGTGAAGTTTCCACTTGGGGAAGACCTTTCTGACACTTGTCCGTCTGTTCCCAAGCAGGACGATCACCCCTCTTTTGATTTCATTTCTATTAGTTGACTATGCAATTATTAGAGTGGTTTGTTGGCTTGTATTTTGTTCCTCCTAGACTGTGAATTTGTACTGGAGATGGAGCGATCCTACAGAGGTGATATAGGCACTAGGCATTGATTGCACGGTTATAATGTGGCCTAACATCAGACATTTTCAAAGTTCGGGTTGCATCAAGGATGCTTATTAAGAATGCATAATTTTAATCCCGATCCCCCAGATAGTGTCATTCATTTGGGGCTGGGAGATGTGCATTTTAACACATAGGTCACGATGTCACAACTGGTCAGGCAATGCCATCTTACGGAATACGGGCCCAGGTTCCCCAGGTCTCCTCTTGGCTCTTGCTGCCTGACTCTGGGCTATTTCCCTGCAGTAAGTAAAGGAACAACTAGGGAAGGTAATTGGGTGAAACTCAAACCAGGAGAACACACTCTATAAAGTTCTGTCCTGGAAGTCAGAGGTAAAGTCTAAATTCAAAATTATTCATTAATGTCATTTCCCCCTCCATTTTCCCTGACTTTTTTTTCCACTGACAGTCAAGAACTGGCTGTATTTAATGCTATGCTAGTTGATTCTTTCTCAAGGCACTGTTTGAATAGCCTTTCAAAGCTGGAGAAATTCATGATTTGGAAATTAAATTGCGATGAGCTTATCTACCAGCTGCATGGCATTTCCTCAGCCATGCTGTTCTCGGTGATAAATCTATAATCACTGAGGGCAAGAGCTGTGCGGTAGACGTGTTCATACAGCCGGGTCCAAAGGCCTAGACTATCTGAGTTGGCAGTAACTGCACTAATTGCCATTTATTTACCTTGTATTTTGTGTCGTGTGTGGCTCAGTGTTTTAATCCATTTCGTCCTTTAATCCTCGTCAACACCTCATCTAAATTCTACATATGGGGAAAGTGGGACTCAGAGAAATTTAAATAACCTTTCTAAGGGACAGAGCTAGGATTGAAGCATCGTCTGTTTGACCTCAGCACCTAGAGTTCCACACACTCTGCAGGCCAACTCTCTAGAAGAGCCTGCCTGGGGCAGACCGCTAGTCGACCTCAGAGAGGGACTTAGCACCAGGCCTCCCGAATCACGGCACAATCCTGTTTTCATGACCTCACGCATGGAGAAAAGGATATCTGAGAACACAAATGATTATTTCTGGTTAAAAGAGAAAAAGAGAGAGAAAGAGACTTCTGATTTTCCTTTACTTTTTCTGATAATTTGGGAAATTCTTGATTACCAAATGGCTCAATTATGATGTTATATGTGCTCTTGGAACAGATTATCTGGGCCCTGTCCTGTTTCCACCAACTGCTATTCCCCTAACTTTGGGGAAAATACTAAGAGAGTTACAAATTCTTCTAGGTCCATTTTGAAGATGTGTAAAACCTCTAAAAGCCTTGTTAAATCCCTTCAACCACTGCCAAGCCTTTGAACGGAGAACTGGCAAAAAATAATAACTAGGCCTTGGGGGTTATTTTAGTCTGACAGCAGGCTGGTTTTATGAAAGCCCAGCTTCCCAGCAGTGTTGGTGAATATTAACATGTAAACCCGAAGTAGAAAGTGGAGCCAACAATGCTCTGAGCAGCTAACACCGAGGCTTGATGTGACAGAGAGGACCCTAGGTCAGCAGCAGGGACCTGAATTTACTCCCAGCTCTGCCTGGGACTTGTGAGATCTTGGCCAAACTCTCAATGTGTGTGGGCCTGTTTCTTTTTTGTTTTAGATTCTATTTATACTAGCTATCCTGTTGGTGGAGGTCAGAATCGGATGAGAACGTGAGAGAGAACTTATTATAGGTAAGCTGTTCTGAAGTTGAGATTCATCTGCGTCTCGGCTGTGGTTTTGTTGGGATTTTTCAACAAACTATCACAGCTGATGTGATTAAGCATGGTGTCCTTTTCACAGCAGGAATGCAGCCAGCACTGTGTGGAATCGTACTGCTGACTCTGTATGATAACTGAGAATCTCAAAGATGAGTCCAAACCTCACAGATGTCACCTAGACTGCTTGTCTTTTGGCTATTTAAGACCCACCCTCCTATGCCAGTTTGAGATCGCCATTGGTTAGAGCATAATGTGTGTTTCACTGTGATATCCGGGATGAGTTGAGTCACATAGCCAACATTTTTGTATATAATTAGGTATTTAATGTGCATTTTAAAAAAGAAAGTAAAATGACTCAAAAATGTATAAAGGAAATAATAATACAGGTGTTCTAAGAATGATGACAAAAAGCACGCAAGTAGTACATGAGTGACTACAGCTTGGAATATATTCCTAGAATGTGAGTCTGCAACTTCTTCAGAATTCAGACTATCTCACGCACTACTTGACACCCCAGCAGTAACTAGGACAACACTCTCAAATCAACTGTTATTATGATATTTCTGCAGTCCAACATATGAATACTTGCCATAAGTGGGATAAAATCTATAAATAGACTCACATTAATTCAGGTCAAGTTTTCCAACAAATGAGTTACCAAAATACGTTGTTTTTCAGATCCTCTTGCATTTTGGAATTGTAGATAAGAGATTTTAATTTGTAGTAAAATAGGTCAAGAGGAAATAGCAGCAAATTCAAGAACCTCAGGCCTGAGCCACACTTCGTGGTTTACAAGCTGCTTTCTCTCCCTAGACACTCCATGTTGCAGATGAGGAATCTGAGGCTCAGAGAGGCTAAGTGACTTAGCCACAATCACAGAGCTAATAACCAGCAGGGCCAAGGTTAGGATCCAGGATTAAAATCCAGGTCCTCACCCTCCAGGTTCTTGGATCTTTCCACACTGTAATCCACATATATTATTAGCCCTGCAGAGTGAAGGTTGCCGAGGCAGAATTTATGAACATATTCTATGAGTATGGAAATGCTTCCTCCAGAAAAATGTCTGACCAGACTCTGTCATTTCCATAGAGATGGTTCTGGAGGGGAAGGATGAGAGTGGAAGACATGACCTTGACCTTTTAATGTTGAGCTATAAATATATCCAAGGTACATGAATCAGTCTCTTCAGATAGTGCGTAAAACACAGCCAAAATTCTTGTTATTTAATATAGTCCAGTGGTATTTCAGAGGAACCATTGACTGCTACTTCCAGAAATTCTAATAATAGTAGATATTTATTGAGCACTTGCTATATTCCAGGTACTTCTTCCCATAACAATTTGAGGTGTCATTATCATTCTCCTCCTGCAGATAAAGAAATGGGGCTTCAGAGACATGGCCAAGTTCACATTGCTGGTAAGTGATAAGACAGGTTTGGGCCAAGTTTGCTTCTGTCCAAGGGTCACTCTCTTGCCTGGTACCCTACAGAGGGCAATGGCAGAGCCCTTGCTTTCTGATTGACCCACGGAAGGGAGGCCTTCTCTCTGACTCCCTGACACCAGGCTGCCGATGAACAGGCCCAGTCAGGACCAGTGCTCTGCATTCCAGAAAAGCAAGAGTAAGTAGGTTCAGCTAAGTCTGATGGTGCGGCTCCAGCAGTAGGCAATTAGGAGGGAGCTGCCTACATTCAGCTCAGTAAGCACAGTAGACATGTGTGGTTGGAATGCAAAAAGAGAGTAGAGTTTGGGGGAAGAAATAGGGGCAAGGTTTAGAACAGAATGAGCCCTGTTGTTCTCACTAAGGAGACTTTGAGTTTGTTCTCTAGGCAATGGAAAATCACCTAGTGATTTGAATAGGTCTTGAATAGGGAAATAACAGGGTTATATTTCCATAAGTGATGTCTTATTTGGCTTGGAAATCAAGGGCTGTTTCCTGGAGGAGCGGGAAGTTAACCTGGGTCTTCCTAGGTTCTTATCAGTTAACTTAGGACTGAATAGATGGGTAGGATGTCACCGGCATGGTACCAGCACAGAAGTGTTCAGGATTCATAATCATATGAATCAAAACAAACCGTTGTCCTGTACTGAGCACCTACTGTGTGTGCTGGCACATGTACATCTGTCATTGTTTTTAATCACGGCAGAAGCCCTGCAAGGGAAAGTCGTAGCTCCTAAGATGTGGAGGTGGCATTCAGCCCACTCCTGTGGGACCCCCGAAACCCATGCTCTTTCCATCCTTCAAGTTGCCTCTTCCTGTGAGGTCGAGTCTGGGCTCAGCACAGAGGGAACAGTGGAGGCGTGGACAAACATGAAAGTTGGAATGAAATTGTTTTTTAGTGTTTCAGGTTAATTTGAGGGTACAAAGAATTGAGTTACAGTGTTTTCATTTGTTAGGTAGAATCCCTCTTATCATTATGTCCCACCCCCAAGAGTTGTGCCATACGCCCTAACATTATGTGCATTAAGTGGGAGCCCACCTACCCCCCTTCGACCTCCCCTCTCCCTCATTCTCTCACCTCCAACTTTGAATTCATTTGAGTTTTTCACTTATGTGGGCATTTATCAGATCATTGAATGGCTTTATCTTAGTACTGAGTACATTGGATTCTTGCTTCTCCATTCTTGTGATACTTTACTAAGAAGATGTATTCCAACTCCATCCAGGTTAATGGAAAAGATGTAAAGTAGTGGTTCTCAACCTGTGGGTCGCAACCCCTTTGTAACAATGAAAATACATCCTGCGTACCAGCTATTTACATTATGATTCATAACAGTAGGGGGTCACCACAATATGAGGATTGAAGGGTCGCAGCATCAGGAGGCATTAGGAAGGTTGAGAACCACTGATAAAGTCCCCATTTTTATGGGTAAATAGTATTCCATGATAAACACATACCATAGCTTGTTAATTGATTCCTGGGTTCGGGGCCATTTAGATTGTTTCCACATTTTGGCAATTGTAAATTGAGCTGCGATAGACCTCCCATTTGATCCTGCAATCCCATTACTAGGCATCTACCCAGAAGAAAAAAAAATCATTTTATCATGAGGACATTTGCACTGGAATGAGATTTTAAAGAGCCTTGATGGCTCAGTGTCTGCTCAAACTCGATCCCTCCAGACACCGTTACTGTTTTCAGGCAGCACCCGTGGCCCTATGTGGGCTGCAGTAATCAAAGTGAGATTTTGGGTGGAGAGGGGTGCATTCCCATGGAACGAGTGACTTCTGAGATTCACTCCCCTGGCTTGCTCACTGCTCCTGAGCCTTTGCTCTTCTCTCTTCGTTTTTCTGAGTCCATGTGTTCCAGGTGAAATCAGAAGTCATAAAGAATTCTGGGAGCCGGCCACATGATCTAAGACTGTTCGGAAGGCAACTTGGAGGACCCACAGAAATTTCAGATGGCCACGATGTGGTGAATGAGGCAGGATCCTGGGCCAGGCCTGTGAGGGGCATAGCATTCCATAACACAGCCTCCATCACTCCTCATTATCTTCACAGATGGGCTTTCCTGGAGTCTAGGTGCTGACTGTCCCACACTAAAAGGCCCTATTAAGGGGGGCATGGAGAGGAGACCATTAAATCATTGATGGAGGGCTAGGCATGGTGGCTTATGTCTATAATCCCAGTATTTTGGGAGGATGAGGTAGAAGGATTACTTGAGGCTGGGAATTAAGACCAGCCTGCACAACATAGCAAGACCCAGTCTCTGCAAAATATAGAAAAATTAGCTGGGCATGGTGGCGTGCGCCTATAGTTCCAGCTATTTGGGGGACTGAGGCAGGAGGGTCACTATAGCTTATGAGTGTATGACATTGCAGCGAGCTATAATAATGCCATTGCAGTCTAGCCTAGGCAACAGAGCAAGACCCTGTCTTCAGAGAAGAGACGAGAAGAAGAAAAAGGAAGGAAGGAAGGACAGACGGACATTAATGGAAACTCAGTGATAGCTGAGTCTTCTGCACCAGGAGCACTAAAAATTAACCTTGGGGGTGGATGGGGTGGTTACAGCTAAATGTCCTGAGGGGTATTATTAAGAGCCAAACATGCCTCCCTAGACTCTCTGGCATCATGTTATTTGAAATGAGAACAGATGAATACCTAAAGAACCAGGAGTCACCTGAGTGAGATTTCCCTTGGCCTAGCCCCAGACCAAATGTGACTAGGATAAAAGCAACCATAGGACTTAAAAAAAAAACCAGATATTATCAAAATCCAAAGAATATCACTTTTTTTTTTTTTTAAAGAAAAAGACAATAGTCCTTTGTGTGTCATGCTCATTTCCATGCAGTGGCCAAGGCCTCTCACTATCAGTGCACCTCCGGTTTGCTCTGCAGTGGTTTTTTTTCTTCATGCCTCCAGACACTTGGAAGGAGGCCCAGATCTTTCTGCCTTGAGCACCTGGGTGCGGCCCCTCCCAGCCCCTCCCAGGCTCTCCCTTTCTGTCTTTCTGAATGCTCTCTAGCGTCTCACCCTTTAGCTGTGACCTTTCCCTGCTCTGGCCCACTGGTCAGGAGATTTCTCTTTTTGGTGCCTCTAAAGACAAGCAGATGGACTCCATTTGTTTGAAATTTTTTATTCTCAGCTAATCACAGTGGGGACACAGAGAGCAGAGAGACAAAAATAACAAGTACAGGGAGGTTATAAAGTCTGTGACATCTTATGTAATCCATAGTACCCCAGACTTTATGCTCTGGTGACAGTGTGGCCAAACAGAACGTGCTGGATGGAGCTGGGTTCAAATCCTCCTCTGGCACTTACTAGCTGTGTGATCTTGAGCTGAATATTTACTTAACCCTGCCAACCTCAGTCTTTCCTTGAGAAAATCGGGGCAATAATGTGACTGACCCCCTTGTGTTGTTCTAAAGACCAGATGAGATCACACATTCCCAGTGGCTAGTCAGGTGCCCACTGTGTGCCAGGTGCTCCACACATCACTTTGTCTTTGCCAAGATGGTATTAGAAAGGCCACTGACTCCAGCTCTTTGCCTTTGATCCTAAAGGTAAGGGTCATCCCTTTCCAGGCCGATCACTTTCGAGCTTGTGGACTGCAGATGGACCATACAGGAGCATCAAACAATGGTGTGTCTCCATGTATGACGAGAGATTTGCAGTTCTGGGATGTGGGGAAAGTGGCCCATGAGGGGAGTGCCCTGCAATTTTCCTTTCTCGTGGAAAAGTAAAAACTGGTTTACTTTTCTCTCCTCTACCCAGGGTGCAGAACATAAAGCCTGATCATTGTGCCTCAGGGCAAAAGGCAAAGCTATCCAACCACGTTCACCCTCTGGGAACGTGCTTTATGTCAAAGCTGAATTTCTGGTGGATTCTTGATCATCTCTGCAGCTCTGAGTTAGAGGTTTTCTTAGAGAGCCATCTGGCCAGGGCTTCTGCATTAGCTGAGAGAGTAAAGTGCTGTCCCCGTTAGTGTGGGCACTGGGAGTCCGGCAGGCCACCAACTACTATTCCTGGTCTCCCTCACAGAGAACTGCCACAATTTGAGTCTCAGTTGGGGCTTGGGTTTGGGTTAGGGCGTGAATCCCCCCAACTACTCACAAGAAATTCTCTTCAGCACATCTGCGCTGCCCCATCCCCTGTGATAGTGTTAATGGATTTGTGGAGTGTCTTAGTCTATTTAGGCTGCTATCAAAAAATACCTCTAGCAAGGTAATTTATAAACAACAGAAATGTATTGCTCACTGGCTTGGCGCCTGTAACACAGTGGTTACGGCACCAGCCACATACACGGAGGGTGGCGGGTTTGAACCTGGCCCAGGCCAGCTAATCAATTGCAACACAAAAATAGCTGGGCTTTGTGGTAGAAGCCTGTAGTCCCAACTACTTGGGAGGCTGAGGCAAGAGAATAGCCTAAGCCCAGGAGTTGGAGGTTGCTGTGAGCTGTGATGCCACAGCACTCTACTCAGGGTGACATCATGAGACTCTGTCTCAAAAAGAAACAAAAAAAAGAAATGTATTGCTTACAGTTCTGGGAGCTGGGAAGTTGGAGATCAAGGTGCCAGCGGACTTGGTGTCTGGAGAGTGGGGGCTCATTCCTTGTAGATGGTGCCTTCTGTGTCCTCACATGATAGAAGGGACAAACAAGCTCACTAAGGCCTTACATAAGGGCACTGGAACCATCCATATTGGTGGAGCCAAAATGACCTAATCACCTCCCCAAGCTCTCATCTCCTAATATCACTACACTGGGAATCAGGTGCTAATTTATGAATTTGGGGCACGGGGGAGGACACACATGTTTAGATCACATCACAGAGACACTGAACATGCTTCATCATCTCTGGGGAAAGGAAACTGACACTCCTGACAGTCACTGAACTAACCATGCCAGGCAGGGGCGTGATGATGTTCCGGGTGCCGTCTCCTGCTCTCTCAGCAGCTCTTTAGCAGCAGGAAAGAAAGATTGAAAACTCACACATGGAGGTTAGTGGCAAACCCAGCAGTTTTTGGTGGCTGAGAACCAAAGGGTCTGGAACCACAGGAAATTGTACTCAAGTCACTTGGGGGTAGTCACCTGCCCCATGGATATCACTGTTCCTCTCTTGGGTTGGCATCTGTTATTATATGTCAACCTACAAATATTCCAGCCTGGCATCGTCCCCTCCTCCAGCAAGCTCTTGCAAGCTAATGTCCAGGTATTTGGTGTACAGGGGAAGACAGTTCAGGGGTGTTGACATTAAGCCATCAGACCCAATTGACAGCTTACTTGTCTTCTCAAACTAACAAACAGGCCTTGTGACAGCAGTCTCCAGCAGCGGTCCACCAGGCCTCGTGACTTTGGGACCAGTCTCCAGCAGTGGTCCACCAGGCCTCATGACTTTGAGACCAGTCTCCAGCAGTGGGGCATGCCCTGTAGGCCCTGTCACCCACCCATTCCCACTCCTCTGCAAGATATCCTTGCACTGGCTCATCTGTGGAAGCTCCACAGAACAATACAGTCGCTGTTCCTAAATCAACACACAGATCTGGCTGCAGTTGGTAGTTGCTGATGAAAAGTAGCACCCTGAGGAGAACAACTCACCAAGTGAAGAAAAGAAAGGGTTAAAGTTATCCCAAGCACTGCTCAAACTTGTGGATAGAAGGAGGAACATCGAAGTCTCAGGTTGCCCCTAATCTCTCCCTCCCCAGAGACGACCGAGCACCTGGGGCCACTTTATCACCACTGCGTAGTTACCGGGGAGTACCCCAAAGGGCTGTGGGACTTATCGAAATCCACCACAGTTTTTTCTTTCCTTGTTGACTTTTACTGGTTTTCTCTTTGAAGGAAAATACTTCACCTAGAAATGCCAGTGAATCCATAATATTTATTGAGGGCATTTTAGCTGCTCAGCATGAAGCTGGGGGAGGGACAAATCCCCCCACCCGTGATTCTGCCACGGGCACTTCGTGTGTGTGCGCTGCCAACCGCAGAGTGTGCTGCTGACACTGTGCTGTGTGAGTTGTCCCCTTCCCCCCAGTTGGTCAGTGCACTGTGTGGTGTATGGAAGGTTCTAGCACATCCAGGGAGCTCATTATATATAGCTTGATGTGAAAGTTAACAGCTACATGGGGAGCTCCCCACAGTGCCTCTGGACAAGTGATATTTTATTAAGTGTAGGAACTGGGACTGGATACCACGAATTTTTTTGTGCTTGGCTTGGGGCATACTCGGGAGAGGAGAGTTCCAGTGAAGTGACTAGAGATGAACGTGTGGCAGGATCCCAGCCTTGGAAAGAGGCTGGAAGATGCATAAGCAGAAACTGCTCCTGCCTCACCCATGGGGGCCAGGGCGTGTCTTTAGGAAGAATTATGGGCAAGAAGAAAGCACGCTCTGTGCTGTGGCTCGTCCCTCCCTGCCACTGCCAAGGGACGCCTTCAGTGTAATTGCCCGGAGGCAGAATCTCCCCCAAACCTCCGTAAAATGAATCAGTGTGTTTTATCTCAACTCGTGAGTTGATGCTTTAGATGAGTCTGGATATCGGGAAAAGCAAACAGACTCAGCTGCAGCTGCTGGGTGGGACAGACTATCTCAGCTTGGGCTGCCACAGCAATACCACAGACTGGGCGGCTCCAGCAACAGAACCTCGTTGTCCCACAGTTCTAGAGTCTAGCGGTGCAAGATCAAGGTGTTGCAGGTTGGGTTTCCCCTGAGGTTTCTGTCTTTGGCTTCTCCCCGTGTCCCTCTGTGGTCTCCCCTCTGAGCACAGATATCCCTGGGTCTCTCTGTGTAGCTAAATTTTCTCCTCTCCTGAGGACATCACTCAGACTGATCAGGCCCCCCACTATTGGCCTCACTTAACTCAATTACTCCTCAAAGTTCCTATCTCCAAACACAGTCACATTCTGAGATAGTGAGATTTAGGGCTTTGACATAACACTTGGGAGGGGGACACAGCCCATAACACCAAAGTAGTGAGGGGAAAGGGATCATGTCCCCTGACAGAGGCATGAATGGCTGCCAGTGTGGACGGCAACATGCCAGGCAGAAATCTAACCACCGAGGCCCTCCAAGAAACGCAATACCCAGTCCTCCAGTCTGGAGCCTTGGATCTGAATCAAACCTCTCTGGGAGGAACATGTTGGGACAGGAGTCTGAGGGATTTGCAAATATTGTAACAAGCAGAAAGAAGATTTCTACGCTGGGGCCATCAGACCAGGGTGAACTAATGGAAAATGGCCAAGTCCATATTGAGATAGCGAGGCTGCTGGCCCCAGAGGGCTGCCCTTCTAAGATAGCACCTGCTTCAGGGGCCACACAGTGAACATTGGGCCACACAGTGAACATTGGAACACAAGTGTTGTACCATCTCCAGGGTGCAGAGAGTTAAGCTGAGGTGACGTATGTTTAACGAGTGATATGTGTTTAAACTGAGTTTCTCTTCCTTCTATAAGCTGCTTCTTGTCTGTGTAAAGGCAACAGTAGTACTGAATGATTATTACATAGATAATGAGTAAATGGTAATATGCTAGGAGTTCATCTGCCATGTGTTATCTTCTTCAATCTGTATAACCCACTGAATTGGGTTTTAACTGAGATCCAGGATTCAAAGGCAAACTGAGAGTCAGCATCAGCTCCATATCAGATGCCCTCCATGGTCTGTGCTCCCAACCACGGGGCTGTGGTCTGGGCAGAAAGTTCTCAGCCTTGCCAGTAGCCAGGCAGCACATCCCTGCCTCTGGCTGTTCACAGCTGGGTTAGAGAAAGACCCCTGGTGCAGGAGGATCCCAAGGAAGCTGAAGACATGGCCCTCCACACTCCTGATGTGAGGATTGCATTTGAAGCAGTTAAGCACATCTCTGCCTGTGGGGTAGCATCGGGCAGTAGTGGTGGTGGGAGGTAGGATTAATTGGTGCTTCTTCTCTGATTTTATATTCAATTTCCTTGGTCAGAGAAATTAGACTACTCGAAAAACTGAGAAAGGGAACATTGGTTATAAGTTCAGGGAGATGAATTATACTTGGATGCTCGATCTTTTCAACACTAGGCAATCTATTACATTCTGCCTGTTTGACAGTGAAGGATGACTGAGGAACTGAGAATTTCAGCCCCATTCCCAAAGGATGTCTTTTCCCGTGTCTAAGCAGACCCAAGAAGGCTTACTAATTAACCTCTTTCTCTGGAGTCTGCCAAGAAAGTTGGGTTTCTAGAGCCCAACAATTCACAGTACAGAGATGCTGATGGTGAACCTCTGTGTGAGCAGAGCCCAGTCACTGGGACTGTTGATTTCCAGTTAAGAGAAGCTCAGAAGTGCAGCACAAAAGGGGACCTTTCCCACCTCTAGGAGAAGATGTTATTCAGCTATTCTAGAAAATGAAGATCAAATAAATGTACCTCGTAACTATTATAGATTGACGACTCTTTGAAGTGTCAAGGAGTTGCCCTGAGGATTTGTAACTCACATATTTAACAGCAAAAGTCAGTTGAAATGTGCTAAGGACTTTCCCCCAGTCTACTGAAACACGGCGGCTACCATGTTTCAGCACTAACAGCATGACTGTCCTGCTCCTAGGTTTATACGTCTCACCTTTTACTCCAAACAGTGATTTTCTAGATCTAAAGTGAGCTCTTCCAAAGTGTGTCTGGCTTTAGTTTTTCTCTCCCAGTCTTGTTTGAACCCCTTTGCAGCAGGCTTTTACCCTCACTCCTTCAACAAAAGGTTCTTGTCAGGGTGGCCAGTGATCATGACATGGCTAAATCTGTCACCCCTCCTGCTTAGGGGACATTTGCCCCAACTGGTCAATCCCTGAGAGCCCAGTGCCACCACCACATCCCAATACCTTCCTCATGCCCTACAAGACTCCTGTTCCCTCACCCCAGTTTTTTGTATCCTCAGTGTGGGGACCTTTGGGCAGGTAGTGGGGGCCCTTCCTTGGCTCTGCGAGTGGACTTAACCTCCGCCCACCTCACCCATCCAGAGCCTCCATTATCAGTAGTGACTCTCCCTTCCTGCACACATTAAAGTTCTAGGAAAATGGAGAGTCATCCACTTACTATCTAAGCTTGACCCCTTGTTTGACATGAGAGGTCCCCCAAGATTACACGATTGGCTAATGGCAGGGCCAGGACAAAGCCCCCAGCCTCTTGGCTTCTGCTCCAGTGCTCCAGAAACCAACATCTCCTAAAAGAAAAAAATAAGAAGACTATAACAATCCACAATCCAAGGCTACAGAACTTTGCTTATCAATTTGAACTCCAACTTTCAACTAATTTGGAAATCAAAATAAGATTTGAAAAGTATCTGAAGTTTCATGTTTTCTAGAGTTAATAAAAAGTTTAACTTCCTTGATGGTCTTCTTGTCATCATTCTTAAGCTATGTCTGTCTGTTGGGGGTCCAGCTATTTCTTCTGATGAGGAGAAGATGCCCCAGACGATGCTGTAAAGGACAACAGAGGGGTTGGAATAATGAGGGACAGAGTGTGCTACTGTTGAGCTTTCTTCACTAATATTTTTAGACTTGCTTTTAAATATATATATATATATATAACTACTGTTTATTGAGCATCTACTATGTTTCTAGCGTCAACTGGTTATTTTTCATGTTACAATATTCAGCCAGGCATGGTGGCTCATGCCTGCAATCATAGTACTTGGGAGACTGATGAGGGTGAATTGCTTGAGCTCACAGGTTCGAGACCAGTCTGAGCCAGAGTGAGAACTTGTCTCTAAAACTAGCCAGGCACCGCGGCAGGTGCCTGTAGTTCCAGCTACTTGGGAGGATTGAGGCAAGAGAATAGCTTGAGCCCAGGAGTTTGAGTTGCTGTGAGCTATGATGCCACAGCACTCTACCAAGGATGACAAAGTGAGACTATCTCCAAAAGAAAAAAGAAAAAAAATTCAATACTTGTGAAACTTTATGAATAAGAACTACTTGTTTCATGGTGAGCAGGCCTCTGCAAACCTATCCCCAAAGGCTGAGTGAGCTGAGAGGCTGAAGAAAGAGGTTCACAAATCCAGTTTCTCAGAAAGAAACATTTAACAGGAACTTTCAGTAAGAACAGAAGCCATGTTTCGAGCAGCCATGAGTTGGTGAATCCCTGCACTGTTACCCCGAGATTCAGGGCTTATAAACCACAGGGAATTTACCCAGGGCAGGACTTATGGAAAGTACATGAAAGGAGAAATCTCAGAGGTATTCCTGCAACTGGGGTTAATCAGAAGTTAACACAGCAGCTGAGCATCCAGAGAGGAGTTGCTTCAGCCCCCACACCACTATTTATCATCCACCTACTATCTAGTGAACTAGACATTCATTACTGCCAGTCCCCACAGGGAAATTCTGTCATTCCCCTGGGGCCAGAAGCCCAGGTCAGACTTCACTACCCGCTCTGGTTTTCATAGTAAACACAATCACTATTCCAGTTCACACATGAGAAAACTGATGGAGAGTCAGTGATGTGTCCAGGAACCCCCAGCTGTCCAGCATTGACTCCAGAGCAGCTCAGCCCATCCACTTCCTGCTCCAACAACTGTCATGACCTCACTAAATTCTTCCTCCCAAGTCAAACTGGGAGCCAAGTTTCCAAGTGTCCCAGCTTCTGTGGCAGGTCAGCAAATCCCGAGATAGCTGAGAGCACTTCTGGGGAGACACTGTCACATTTTGTAAGGCTGACCCTTCCAAAGGGGCTGTGGGGTAAGTTTGGGAAGCTGGAAACACCTGAGCCTTCCTCTGAGTCCATCTATAGTTCATTGTCCCCAGAAATCCACTTTCTGAGCAGGAAAAAAATGGTTACTGTAAGTATAGAAATGCTTTTGAAAGCCCTACAAGAGATTGTACAAAAGCTCTGAATGCTGTTCACAAAATAAACAGATTAGGAAGAGGAATGAAGGTGGCCCAGTAGCAGAGAAGGGTCTATAATTAATAACAACAAACAAAGGGAATCAAGAACAAAGCTGATTTTTTGCTTTTGTGCTTTTTTTGTTGTTCTGCTTTACAAAATGATTCTTTGGTGTCAGTGCTTTGCTATAAATATAGTCTAATTTCCATTACCTCCTGCAAGCAGTGGGCAGATTTTATCCATGTGTTACTTTGTGTCAGAAAGACAGGATATTTAATACACACTGACTACGTTCAAGAGTCAGCCAGGGTGTTGAGTTCATTCCACCAGGTCGTCCTTCCAGAGTACAGCAATGGTCACATCATTTCCACTCTCCTCTTGTTCTCAGAACTCCTGCTGGGGATGCTCATCCATTGGGGGAACTGAATTAGAAGGCAGAGGAATGCAAGTCTCAAAGCCCAGCCCAGAGCAAGCATTGAGGAGGTGGGGACGGTGCAGAGGGTATCTGGAGGCTGCATCTGGAGGGGCAGATGGAGACTGTCCACCATGGTGCCCGTGTGAGAGCTTGGAGGGGATCTACAAGGAACTCAACCTGGCTTTGAACTTGAGTCATTGCTTCTGTAGATGAAGAGTAGGGCTTGTTAGGTGGCCCTGTTCCCCCCATAGAATGTCCTCGGGATCCTTTCAAGGATGGAAAGCTATCCATGATTGTGGACAGAGCACTGACTAGGAGCCAGGAGACCTGGTGTCTGGGGGGATTTCTGCTACATGGGGTGTGTGGCTGTGGGCAGGTCCCCTTCCCAGGCCTGATTCCTCATCCATGAATTCGTGGGATTTAACCTGATGAGGGGGCTCATGCCTCCTTGCACATCAGAATCTCCCAAGAAACTGCAGGCACCATCTGCCTGCCTCAGCTCAACCCCCAGAGCTTCCCTTCACCTGGCCTGGAGTGGGCCTGCGCCTGGGGGCTTCATAAACACACCCTGGGGGTCTCGTGTTTGGCAGGGTTTGGGAAACACTGGACTAGATAGACCACCACATCTGGTTCTGGAATTTCACTTCTGGGGACTAAGGCCTCTTCAGTTCTAAGACATCACCTCTCCATGGAAAAACACAGAAGGAAATGAGCATTTTGTTGATCTGATGGCTCGTTTGTGATAATCATGTATTTGCTCCAATAGTCTTTAGATTGTCATAGCTATCATGCCCATCTTCATGGCTGAACTAATTGAGGCAAAGAAGCTTTGCCTTTCCTCTGTCGATATCCACTGAGCACTGTAACAGACACTGTTGTAGGGACACAATGAACAAAGCAGCTCAACTCCCCGTCCTCATGTTTATGTCCTAGTCCAGGAGGGGGATAACTGGGTCTCCCTAAGTCTCTGGTTTGCCTGGGATCGTTAACCCCTGCTAGTTACTTTTCACATTCCCTTTCACTCTCAAAGTGTCCTGATTTGGGTGACAAAGTATAGTTTTATTCCATAGGTAATAAATACACGATCTCGATGTGAAATGGAGAAAATGACCACAGCATTATCCTCTCTAAAGAGTGCCATGGCTTGTATGTTTATTTCTCAAAGTCTTAAGCATTTCAGTGCTGTGGCTGAGTTACTTGGAAGGATGGCTGCTTGTTTGGGTGGTCAAAAAAATGCCTCCCCAAGGAGGCGACATGCGAGTTGATAATGTGAAGGACAAGCAGTTGCTGGCCATGCAGAAACCTGGGGGTGGTGTTCTGGGCCATGGGAACAGCTATTGCAAAGGCCATGAGGTAGGAATAAGGTTATGGTGTCTGTAGAATGAAAGAGCCACTGTGGCCGGTGCCCGGTGATTGCCTGGGGGTGGAAGGAGATGAGGTTTGGAAGTAGAAAGGGCAGGTCTTGAGGACTTCGTTGGCTATGGGAAGGTTGGATTTTTGTCCTCAGAGCAATAATAGGGCTTCAGAAGGGTTTAAGCTGGGGGTAGCCATGATTTAATTTGGAGAGTGGTCCTAAGCTAGGGGTGATTTTGCCTCAGGGAACGGTTGGCAATGCCTGGAGACGTTTTAGGTTATCACAGTTGGTGGCAGGGGAGGAATTACTGGAATGTAGCGGGTAGAGGCCAGGTATGCTGCTAAACATTCTACATTGGACAGGCCCCCACCCCTACCCCAGCAAATGCCAGTCAGCCCCAAAGTCAGGTCTTTAAAAGACCACTCTGCACTGTTGGTAGGGATGTGAAATGATGCAGCCGTTATGAAAATCAGTATGGTGTTTCCTCAACATGTAAAAATAGAATTTCCATATCATCCAGCAATACCACTTCCGGGTATGCATCCAAAAGAATTGAAAGCAAGATTTTGGAGAGATATTTGTACATCCGTGCTCACAGCAGAATTACTCACAAGAGCTCAAAGGCAGAAGCCAACAGAATGCCCATCAGTGGGTGAAAGGACAAGCAACATGTGGTCTATGCACACAGTGGGACGTTGTGCAGCCTTAAGAAGTGAGGAGATTCTGACACACACTGCACCAGGGGTGGACCTTGAGTGCACTGTGCTGGGTCAGGTGGGGACACGTGTTGCACGATTGAACTTCTGTGAGGAGCCAGAGTGCTCAACTTCATAGAAACAGGAAATAGAAGGCTGGCTGCTAGGGGTGGGGGAAGGGGAAATGGGGAGCTGTGTAACCGGTACAGAGTTTCAATTTTGCAAGATGAAAAAGTTCTAGAGATTGATTGCACAATGAATATACTCCACTGCGGGGGTGGGGGGATGGGCTGCACACTGAAAAACGGTTACTATGATAGATTTTATGTTGTCTATTTTGCCACAGTTAAAGAAAGGAAATCTCTCTCTGGCTGTTGGGTGGAGAATGGACCGTGGAGTGGTTACTGTGGAGGCAAGGAAGCGGGTAAGCAGGCTGTGCCGTCCTCCAGACCAGAGGGATAGAGATACCTGGGCAGACTTAGGGCATCTCTTTGTTGCAGCGCCAAGAGAACCTGCTGAGGTTTAGACATGAGGATTAGCTGATACACCCAAAGTCACTCAGCGGCTGGATGGCCGAGTGGGAGCTGGCTCCCAAGCTCGCACTCTCACTCCCTCTCCAAAGGCCCCACCTTCCACTATTACCCCTATGGACTAGACCTCTCATAGGGACAACATTTGTCACCACTTTGGGCCACTTCATGCTATAGGGAAAGGGATAAGGAAAGTCACTTCACAATACTGACTTCTAAAAATGCATGCCGGATATTTCTCAAAGCCATACGCTGAAAACCCCTGGTTGGATGGCAGGTCACTGCGCCTGAGCTGGTCTGTCTACCAGCAGCTCAGTCTCGCCGTGTCACTTGCAGCTGTGCTTTTGTACGGCTTTAATTTTGATGGCAGCACAAAGGAATTTGCCTGTGGTTTTATGTACTGCCTGTGGATAGGGATCTCATAGCTTATTCCTGATGGCAGCTGAGAGCCTTCTAGAAATCCCTTCTGGTACTTGGTGGGGGGCAGCCAGAAGGTTTGTTTTCACCTCTCTTCCTTAAAGGTTTCGGTTGCTGAGAAACCAGACCAGCATCAGAGAAAGGGCTTCCTGGGGTGCCTGAGGCCCAGCTCCTGTTAACACAAATTATAATCCAGCTTCTGTGGTTGTGGTTGCCTGGGTTCTGACGATGCTGGGTGACCAGTGTGTTCTCTTTTTCTTAGACATTTCCCTACATGGCCCAAAGAAATGCTGTCAGGGAAGCAACCAAGCCACCAACTTGGGAGACCAGTGAAACCTTAGTTCTCCAATCTCATATTCCAGAGGTTGGGACTGCATCTCAACAAAGCAGAAGGTATCTTGGAAGAATACGCCTGCTCAAGAAATAAAGGTGTCTGCAAGTGTGTGTGGGGGGAGTATGGGGATCAGTGGACAAACTTCACTTAATTTTAAGGGTTATTATCTCTGTGTGTCTTTTTTTTTTTGAGACATGGCCTTGCTCTGTTGCCCAGGTAATAGTGCAGTGTGTAATTTATACTCTAAGAATAGAGTATAAATGTCTTACCACAACAAATAAGCAAGTGAGGTTATAGTTACATGAATCAGTTCGATGTAAGCATTCCACATTGTTTATTAATTCAGCACATTGTAGCCCATAAATGCATTAACGTACACAGTCATTATTTAATAAGGAAAAAATAAATTTAAATTAAAACAAAAAATAAGAGTGCAGTGTTGTCATCATAGCTCACAGCAATCTCAAACTCCTGGGCTCAAGTGATCCTCTTGCCTCAGCCTCCCAAGGAGCTGGAACTACAGGTGTCCACAACCACACCCAGCTAATTTTTCTATATTTTGTAGAGATGGGGTCTTGCTATGTTGCTCAGGGTGATCTCGAACTCCTGGGCTCAGGCAATCCTCCTGCCTTAGCCCCCCAGACTGCTGGGAGACAGGCATGAGCCACCATGTGTGGCTGAGAGTTTTCCTTAAGGACTTAACCCTCTCTGCTTTTCTTCATGGCTGAGTTTTAGTAAGTGATGCTGTTGCTATAAAGCTGGTGTTCTCAAACTGCGGTCCTTGGACCAGCAGTTTCAGTACCACCTGGGAATTGTTAGGAATGCAAATTCTCCAACAATACTGCAGATATACTGAGTGAGATACTTTGAGGGTGGGGCCCGGCCATCGGTGCCAACAAGCCCTCAGGAGACTCTGACTCATGCTGGAGCATCACAGAGAATCTACGGCACCGGAATCCAGTGTTTGCCAGCTCAGTGACCCCAGGCACTGAGGCTTCTCTCCCACAAGCCTCAGCCCACCGCAAAGAGATGTTGCACACATGCAACATGTCAGGAGGCTAAACTGATCCTTTTCCAATAAAACCCACTTTTCAGCGGCCTATGATTTGTCAGCTGGTAGTTGAAGCTAAAATATGGGTTGCAAAAAAAAGTTGCTTCTGTCAAGACGCCTGTTTTAATGTCACCTTTCTTATTTCCATATGAAATCTGAATCATAGTGCTTTTACTATGATTCATAATCTCTGCTTCTTGGAGAAATGGAAGCTGGGCCACAGCTTCTGTCTTTTCTGTTGTTTGAAGCACCTGACCAAACCGTCTGGTGGAGACGTCGCACATAAAGTTTGTGTGCAATTTATTATGTTAAACAAATGTGGGTCTTTTTTTTGCACATGAACTTTATGTCCACCATGTATAAAGGCAGGAAGACAGAGGGTCCTCCCCTCCCTTAAAGCCTCTCAGTTCTGGGAAATCCCTAGACCTAGAGTCAGATGAGTTCTCCAGGTGACTGGCCACCCCTCCTGAGATGTCCAGGACCCAAGGCACGTCTCCCAGAAGCAGCTGGTCCTGTCCTCAGCGGCTACGTTAGCAGCCAATTTGCAGCTTGCTATGCTAAGGTTTATAAGCCTTTTTATGGTGGCCCACCCCAAATACTGAGGGGAAGGTTATTGATGGCAAGAGGAAAGAAGTTATAGTTAACCCCTCCCTGACCACTGGGCACTGTTTGTCCTTCCCTTCTTAACCCAGGATGGGATACTGAGATTCCAGAAATGATGACTCCTAGGCACTTGCCTCGTGCCAGCCAGAGGCTAAGTGCTTTGTACACACCACCTTGTTTCAGGTTCACAGCCACCCCTAATGAAGGCTTTACCCCTACTTTACAGATGAGGAAATGGATGCACGGAAATATTCCCCAATCTGTACGTGTCCCTAAAGCTAGAATTGTAATGAAGGCAGGATTCACATGCTGGGGGCCGACTGCAGGGCCTGGAATGCCTTCCCCAGGCTAAGGGGTGATGCCGGCTGTGTTGAATTTTGATGGCCTAATGTTCTGGTGCAAACTGGACATCAGATTTTGTTTTAATGAGTTACATTATTTTCATTTGCTAGGTAAAGTCCAGAGTCTGACTCATAGTTGAGTCCTTCACTCAGAAAATGTGCCATATGCCCCTACCTTGTATCCAATAGATGGGAACTAATTGTGTCCCCTGCCTCCCTTCTTGAATTTAATCGTGTTTTTTCTCTCGCGCAGGCCTATTGGTTGAAAGCATCCCATGTACTCAGAATTAATCTGGGCATCAGATTTAAAGCTGTCTTAATTTTGTCTCTTTGGGTACCTTTTCCGTTTATTTGTATGGGGATCCCATGAGATTGGCAGGGTTTGGGGTCTCACTTTTAGGTGCAGAGGCTGAGCACCGATGACGCCCAAGCACCTGTGCCAGAACTGGAGATGAGCTTCCGGGAAACCGGGTCCCTGGGAGGTGGCCCGAGTCCCTAGGCTGGGTCTCAGGTTCTCTCAGCTCCAGGAACTTCTTCTCCGGAAGTGTGGCAGTTGTGGCACTGTTTGTATTTTTGGTCACAATTCTCTGGTTACCGTTCATCATTTCCCTGTGCTGAAATGTCTGGCTGTCTCAGTTCTATTTTCAGAAGAGAAGAAAGGACTTGTTCACCTCGCTGGAGCTAGAGTTTTTTGGAGAAGGAGTATGAGTCTGGGCACGGTAGCAGTGTGGCCAGAAGTGGAGCTGGAGAAAGGGAAAACCTGGGTGCATTTTGAGGGTGGCTTTTGTCTACGAGGGGAGGGCCCTTCTGCATGTCCTCTCAGTTAAGATAGTGTGTGCACGTGTATATGTATGTGTGCGCATATGGGTACATGTGTGGGGTTTCTGCTGATGTTTCTGGGGTTACTATTCCCCATAGACAAATCCCAAGTCTGGTCAGAAGAGAACTGTGGGCTCCTTGGAGTTCCAGATCCAGGACGGTCACTGAGAAGTAGCGTTGGCTTGTTGAGCTCCCGCTCTGTTTCACTTCTGAAGGAGGGGCCTTCCTCCCAGGTTGTGGAGGGAGGAGAAACAGGGTCCAGGTCCCAATCAAGCCTCCCCCCACCGGGAATGGCAGTCCCCTGGAGGTAGGTGGAAGTCCCTGGGTCTCCTTAATGTCGCTTCTGTGCTGCAGAAGACGCCTGAGCGGGAGTCAGAGGGCTGTCTGTGCCTGCTCTGCCCTGCTGCCCGCCTGCCTGGGGCGGAGGGGCTGTCCCCTCTGTACTTCTGTGACAGGCTGTTAAATGGGATTGTAACCCCCACCCAACCTCCCAGCACGAGATTCCAAGAAAGCCATGGAGGACCAGCAAAGGCACCATGCAACTCATGGCTTCCTCGCCTGGCATCCTGGGTTTCCTCTGTGAACACAGATCAGACAGTCAGCCTTTCCTCCCCTCAGGGCTGGAGTGCAGACTGGTGTATCTGAGCAGTCGAGGCTGGGCAGGACTCTCCTGTGTGACTTGGGCTGTATTTGCTGCAGTAACAATCCTGCTGTCCCCTCGTTTCCCTGTGTTCATCCCCACCCAGAGTGTCTGTCATTGCTCTGAACCCTTCAGAACCCAGGGCTTCGGGGTGACATGCTGTGCCTGTAGCTCTCCCGGCTCCCTAATTACTGGCTTGGTGAGCTTTGGACACTCAGTAACTCTTTCCCTCCGTCTTGCAAAGAAAGGAGTCTCAAGCTGGGCATTGATCGAGATGTGGTTTGATGTGCAACTCGGGTATGTGACTAGTTCTAGATGTGACAAGTCATCTCTTTTCCTCTTTTCTTAAAGTGACTAATCTGGACAGAAAAGGAAGAAAGAAATCCAAGTCTGTGGAAGTTGAAGGGGCACTTGCCAGAGGAGCAAAGGGGAGAAGCAGGGCGCTGCCCCCTCATCCGCGGGGCTGGATGAGAACTTGGCAGGCTGCCCGCCCCACGGTCCTGGGGCCCATCGACTAAGACTTATCAGACAAGGTAAGGGTGGCAGAGAGGGGCTCAGAACTGTCACAACATTTGTAGCTGGTCACAGTCCTAAGTAGAGGGTTGACTAAACTGAAACTCTATTGCCTCATCCCTAAAATGGGGGCCCTAAAATTGGATGATGTGTGAGGTCCTTTTAGTTTGACTTAGTTCAGTGAAATAATTTGACTCTAAGAAAAGAACAAGAAATCCAAATTGTACTCAGGTATTTTTGATCCACTTGGTTTTAGGAGATAGACCTTGAAGAACTTCAAAAATAAGCACAGCTTTCTGTATTACCTACTTGATAATGATAATTGAACCCAGTCCTTGACAATCAACACCATAATTATCACTCAAACAAGGTCCTGCCCTAAAAATATTGGGGGGGATTCATAAACCTATGAAGAGTAACACACAGAAAATTTATTAAATGCCAAATTAAAGGTAAAAATAAAATATCATGGGACTCGTAGAGGAATGAACAGAAGCATTTGACTTGTAAGAATGGGGAAGATGAGTCAGACGATGGGCCTTAGAGAATAAGAATCATTGCAGTTCTACGAAGAGAGAATGGAGGAAGTGATTCCAGGCAGAAAGGTCATGTGCACAAAGCAGGAGGACTTAAAACCATAGAGCTTATTCAGGACGCAGCAAGCAACCCAGTGAGGTGATGTGAGGTGAAAGCAGAATGAAGGAGGTGAGTGACAAGCAGATGGGTAAGAAGTTAAATTTGATTCAGATTAAGGAAGATTTTGAAGATGAAGTAGATATAGATAGGTATACCAGGGAGAGTTGCTTGGTTAGGTCTGCATTTCATAATGATCAGTTGATTATTGTCAAGTGCCATTATGATCCAAGGAGTTGATCTGGGTGAGAATGGAGGTGGAGAGTCCAGGTGTGGAGACCAGTTGGTTCTAGAGAGTCGCACCGTAGGCCCAAGACCAGCTAAGGCAGGGTTGAAGACGTGTGCAGGCTTTGGAATCTACTTGGACTCTGCATAGGGCTGGCATTGTCACAGCTGGCGCCTTGTCAGTCTGATAGAAACGGTAGTGGGAGAACTTCCATTTGCAGATGAGGAAACTGAGGATGATGGTGGTTAAGTGACTTATCCAAGTCATCTAAGAACTTGACCCCCTGTCAAGGGTGTTGTCCACTAAGCAATGGAAAGCAGAGGAGGGGACACTGAGCTGCCACCACCAGCAGTGGCCACCCCTTCCCCATCACTGGTCTGAATGCCAGTCATATTCTCCCTGGTGGCCTTTGAATGTGCCCACCAGAGCCTCATACATGAGCCAGAACAAGTTTTTCAAAAAGTTAATTAGACCCATTACCCTCTTGCTCACACTCTGGCTGTTCACTATTGCTCTTAGAATGAAAGCGAACTTTACTGCCCAGAAGGCTCCCTCCTTTCTTGTGGTTCGGGGGCTCCTGCCCACCCTCCAGGCCTCAAGACAGATGTCAGCTCCTTGAAGATGCCTCTGCCGGCCCCTCCAGTGAGATCAAATCCTTATTTTTAGGTCCTTGTGGAAGCCTTAGCCTCTCTTCCCTGGCAGTTGTCAGGTTGTAATTTTGCGGTAATTTGTGTGATTTTTTTTTTTTTTTTGATGTCTGTTTTTCCCACTGAGACTATAAAGCTCTCAAATAAGCTTCTGGTACCTCGCACACTGACTAGTATGGCATCGGCATTTAGTAACTGTCTGCTGAATAAATGAATGAATAAAGAAAGGGGCCTTCTTTGTCTTCATTATTCACCATGTCCCTCAAAGGCTCGCTGGGTACTTGAACATAGTAAGGGAGCAGCCTAAGGAAGGGGGAGAGGATAAAAGGAAATGAAGGAGGGGAAGATAGGGAGAGAAAGAGAGAAAGAAAGGGAAAGGAAGGAAGGAATGAAGGAGGGGAGGAAGGGGAGGGGAAGAGAGGTAAGGATGAAAATTTTTGGAAGTAGAAGGACCAACTGGCTGAAGGGGCTACAGAAAAGGGGAAGTTAGTTTTGTCAAGGGGTAGGGTAGGGTGACCAACTCAGCCCAGTCCTTCATCCCTGGAAATCCCTGGAGCCTGCCCCCCAGATGGGAGTCCACAGAGCCACAGAGCAGAGCGGGATCTGGGGGTGGGAGCTACATAGGCCCCATCCGAGGTCTGGACCTCATGGAATCAGCTCCTGGATACAGACTACCTGGGCATATCACCTGGCTTTGATCTGTGGGCCCTGGTGAACCAGTGTCCCTAGGAATGTGGGAAAGAGGACAGAGATGCAACCAGAAATGAGTCCTGGGAAATCTGGAAGCAGGTGATTTAATCAAGAGGCAGCAGGAGTGCACGGGAAGCTGTGTCTGCAGAATGACACGAGCTCTTCACCAAGATGCTCTCCTGGTTTACGGGGCAAGTGCAGCTGGGTGTGGTTGTGGGTTGTGAGGACCAAACGAGACAATAGGGGTACAAACCAGAGTCTGGTACTTTCCATGGCATCGGTCAGTGGGAGATATTGTTGTTGCTATTAGTACTATTATTATATGGCCCAGAGGTTCAGAATATGGACCCTGGGTCAGCAAATGAGGGTGAAATGCTAGCTCTGCCCCTTGCAAGCGGTAGGACCTTAGGTGGGTTACTCCTCAGCCTGGTCCTCTCTGCGAGGTGGAGATAACAGAGTGGTGAGATGTGCTCTCCAGAGGCGCTCGTGAGGATTACATGAGAGAGCAGATAAAAAGCATTTGGAATAGCGGTGCTGCACGTGCTCCCGTGAGACTATTTCTTACACCAGAGGAACTGTGTTTGCAGCTCGTGATAAACTCGCAGGCTCTGCACACAGCTCCTGGGCTCCAGGTCGGGCCTGCCAATTACTGTGACCTTAGGTCAGCCTCTTCATGTGTTAATTTTCCTCCTATACAATGGAAGTGGCAGTAGCATTCCTAGGATCAAATGATGTGACAGTGTGACACAGTAACTTGACCTGGCAGAGTGGGCTTCCTGGCCTGGGGTTCCTCTTTTCTACCATGTGTGTGGCCCCTTCACATCTCAGGAAGTGACGTCTGAGGTAAGTCCAGAGTTTCCCATGGCAGGAGCACCCTGTCCCTTTGAAGACACCAATCGGAGAGTGGGAAGGGGAAGCACTGAGGCTGCCCAGGCCTTTCTCAGGTCCCAGCCCTTGACTCTGGAGCAGCTGGTCTGGCAGATTCTGTCCATACAAATCTGGCCCAGAAAAAAAAGTCCAACCCAGAAAATAATAAGGAAGGGAGTCAAGTTCACAGGAAGGTGGGCCAGGGGGGACCTTTCCCTGCTTTTTCAGAATTGCCTGGTATTCCTCGAGTTTCCTTTTCCCTCTTCCTGCTCCCACCTGACTCTAGGTGCCCTCCTGCTACTATCTGGGCCCCCTTCAACCTCTACTGGATGCTCTTGCTGTGTTGGACTTGCCCAGCAGTGCTCAGAGTGAAGACCAGATTCCTGGGATTCCCCCCTTGAAATTCCTGATACCTCAGGCCCAGCCATTCTGCACACAGCATTTCCATGAGGCAGAATTTCCAACGCAGTTCAGATTCCAAACAGACCACTGTCTGCATGACTACGAGTCATAAGCCTTGACTTGGGGTTCAGAAAATGAGCTTCTGCAAACACAGATGGTCTGATTGCTTGTAGATAGGTACTGATTGATGTATTTCCCAGGCAACTCATGCCTTTAATAGAGGCCACCTGGAAGCAGATGCTTCATGCAAAGGAGAGTAGGAATTTGAAGCATAGTACAGGCTATGGGGGAAGGAGATTTTGACTTTTGGTGCCCTTCAAACCCATAGTGCTGGTTGCCACAGATTTCAAAGAAAGTTAGGCGACCTTCCCTTGTGTGGACAAGGCCATTATGGCCCCAACTAGCCCCACTTGTGTGCTGCTGCTCACACCTCTCTTAGGCCCTTTGGATTTCCTCCCTCCTGCTTTGATTATATGTGTATTTATCTTTTGTTCTTTCCCCTGGATGAGAACTTTTTGAGAGCTCATTCAGATTGTAGTTCATTTTGTACCTGATCATAGCACTGATATTCCATCAGTTTTTATGGAATCACAGAATCTCAGACTGTAAGGACCGAAAAATATGATACAGTCCAGTGGTGCTATTAGACATCATAACCATGGCAATTTGGATGAGTGGATGAATGCATAGGTGGATGGGTGGACAGATGGATGGATGGATGGATAGATAAATGGAAAAGTAGGTGGGTAGATGGTAAGTGGATAGATGGATGGGTGCGGGCAGAAATGGATGGATGAGTGGATAGATAGACTGATGGACTGGAAAATAAATGAATGGGTAAATGAATATAAGGGCAGATAAGTAGTTGAGTAGATGGACTGATGAGTAGATGGTTTGTAGCATGGGTAGACGAATGGATGGACTGGTGCATTGGAAGATGAACATATGGGGAGTGAACGGAAGGATGATAGTGTGTGAGTGGGTGGACAGACTGATGAACTGGTCGATAATGGACAGGCAGATATCTGGGGAGAGAAATAGTATTCATGATGAGGCTTTTGGGCTATCTGCTTCTGTTGTATGACACACACGGCTGCCCCAATAAGACTTTAGGGTTATTTTTTATTGAGTAATAAGAGTATAATCTCTACAATTAGACAGCCTGTTTCAAGTGCTGACTATTTAACCTCTCTGAGACTCAATTTCCTCATGTATGAGAGACAAGGCTTTTTCATTGGAAAATGGTTAGCCACTCCTGGGCAGACCTTTGTTTTTTTCAGATACAACTTAAAGTCAGTGACTTTGTTTCTGATTCAGGTCAGCGTCCACTGAGTGCTTATGACATTGAACTCTGTCCCAACTACAAGGGCCAACTCACAGGTTGATTCATTCTTGCTACATCAGGAAGCAACAGACCACAGAACATATACCTTTTGCCAACATGATTTCATTTTTCATATAAGATTGTCTTTAGAGATGTTTGGACCCCTAAGTTAAATGAAAAAGTGAATTAGAGATAGAGTTCGCTGAGTGGGAAAGTGATTTCCACTGCTGTTCTCAAGTAAAAGGCAAAAATACTGTTGACTTTGCCACAGCACCCATATCCCCAGGGAGAGTCTCCTTCTTTATACTAAGGACTTTGCATGTTAGTATAAATTTAACCATTTGACATACTATATATTTTACAATTTCCATACCCATAGAAGGAAGCAGAGATTTTTATTGTTTTCTTTTCTTTTCTTTCTTTTTGTTTTTTTTGAGACAGAGTCTCACTTTGTTGCCCCAGGTTAAAGTGCCATGGCATTTGCCTAGCTCATAGCAACCTCAAACTTCTAGGCTCAAACAATCCTTCCTGACTCAGCCTCCCAAGCAGTGGGGACTACAGGTGTCTGCTACAATGCCCAGTACCTGTTCTAGTTTTAGTAGAGACGGTCTCACTCTTGCTTAGGCTGGTCTCAAACTCCTGAACTCATGCAATCTTGCTGCCTCAGCCTCCCAGAGTGCTAGGATTATAGGTGTGGGCCACCACACCTGGCCATCAAGATTTTTTTTTTTTTTTGAGACAGAGCCTCAAGCTATCACCCTGGCTAGAGTGCTGTGGCATCACAACTCACAGCAACCTCCTACTCCTGGGCTAAAGCAATTCTCCTGCCTCTGCCTCCCAAGTAGCTGGGACTACAGGTGCCTGCCACAATGCCTAGCTATTTTTTGGTTGCAGCTGTTGTTGTTTGGTGGGTCTGGATTCAAACTCACTAGCTCAGGTGTATGTGGCTGGTGCCTTAGCCACTTAAGCCACAGGCGGTGAGCCTTGAAGATGTTTTTAATGTCTGTTTTGTTCATTGTGGTATCTCCCCAGCCAGAAACAGAGCTGGCACATCCTGGGAATCCTGTGATTATTTACTGAATAACTATGCACGTTGTCTTACCTATTTCTCAGAAGGACCCTATGGGTTAAATGTTAGCCTTTTGACTTCATAGGTGGAGTGGCATACTCAGATTTTAGGTACTTTGGAAGATATTTTTAATTTATGGGCCACCAGCCGAGCCTCACAGGAAGGGGGGAATCCTGAAATGGATCATTTTACCAGGAAAATATGAAGAACATAAAATTGATTCTTTTCAGTTTTGCTTGTGAAGACAGTTCTGTGAAGTCTCCAGCAGGAACTTGCTTCCCTGAACTGTGTATTTAATGCTCTATTTACCACTTAGCATCTGCCTTGAGGGGGAATTATACTCCTGCACCCAGAGGCCTGAGTGGAGGGCGGAATGATGAGGAGTCCCTTACCCGGAGCCGGGGCTGTGACAATGTTCTTCACTCCCTCCTCACTGGAACCTGGTTGGCATCCGCCTCTCAGGGGTTCCCTAGGCCACATGACCAGGATGAAGCCACCCTAGTCACATGCTCAGCTTTTTGACAGAAGAGCCTTGGTCACCATTCCATCTCCGGTGCCCAGCAGGGCAGCAGGTATGCTAGGTCCCTCATAAATGCCAGTCCGGGTGATGGAATTTTCCTAAAGTAAATTCAGGGGCACAGCTTATCCCCAAAACACTGTCAGCGCCTTCTTCGGGCCTTTCGGTTGAGCCCTCGGTGTGCGATCTGAGTAGGCAGGAAGTGAAACAAAGACTGTCCTGGGTTCTGTTTGTTGACACCAAGGCACAGATGGTGACTAATTTGGCAATTATTTATTTTGGTCTTTTGCAGCATTTTCATTTTCTGTAGCTATTTGATTGATTAAATGGTTTCTGGCTACATGCGGGTCCATTTCATGCTTCATTGGTAGGTTCCACAAAGGCCCATTAATTCACTTAAGTTGGGGGGTGTGGGAGAAGCTGGGAGGGGGCGGGGAATCTGTCTGCCCTTGCCTGCCAGATAAAGCCTCCTGGGTCACTGGGCTGTGGGGGAGATAGGTCTGGATCCTATGTGGATCCTGCCTCCAAGGTGAGCAGTGTCCTGTATGGATGGGACCTCCCAACACTAAAAGCCAGGGACACGGTGTGAAGTGTCACAGGAGTGGTGCTGAGAAACTGCTGTGACGCTTTGGAGGAGGAGCAGACGCACCTGCTGGGGGACAGGGGCACTGGGGGTGGGCACTGGAGATCAGGAAAGGTTTTCTGGAGTAGTCGTGTTTGGCCTGGCTCTTGGAGATTGATGGGATTGGCTGAGCAGAGGAGGGAGGGGAAGCATTCCAGGAAGCAGGTGTTTCCTGAGCCGTGATGGAGCTTGGAAAGTGTGTGTTAAAAAACGAGTAGCTCCTCCAGCTGAAGCAGAAGGTGCTCGGGAGGGAAAAGCTCAGGTGTGAAGTGAAGTCTTTGGAATAGATCCTGGGAAGCTGGGCTGAGAGCAATTTAGGTGCCGTGCGAAGGGTCCCGGCTTTGAAGGCTGGCCTGCTGGGCTTGGTGTTTGGCTTGTCCTGTGTGGGACCCTGGGCAGCTGCTCCACTGGGCATCAAAGCACATGCAACTTGCCCTCTCTGATCCTGCCAGGAAGCTGCAACAAGGATTCAAATAATCGATATAAAGCCCTTTGCATTGTATGTGGTGAGCACTTAATTAAAGGTAACAGCTGCATTGTTATTATTATCAGACGGTGAGATTTCCTGAAAGGGTATCTTGAAACATACTGGTAAGGAAGATGGATGGAAAGAGCATGTACTGTGCAGATACCTGGGATCTTTTGATCTCACTTGTGAACATTTTTTATTAATGATGAGTTATTTATCTTTTGGTGCTTATAGGGCATAACACCACTTATTTCAAGTCATAAACCACTCTATGGATGGTAGTATTAAACTTGACTTTTAAAAAATTAGGGAGTTTGAGTAGGAAGAACAACCAAGTTTTATGCCTGTTTTATGATTTCTTGAGCCCTGCCTCTGTGCCAAACACTAAGTTAAGGAGTGACAATGTGAAGATGGCTGGACCCTGGTCCCTGCCCCTAGGTACCTCTGCTGTGGAGGGAACAGGACATGTTAACTTCAGCAAAAGAAATTTGTACAGGTTCAGAATTTAGGAAAGTATTTAAATAGCTTGAGGTAAAGTACCTACTACTCCTTGGTGACTGCAAATCTAGGTCTGTATTTTTTTTTTTTTTTGAGACAGAGCCTCAAGCTTTCCCTCTGGGTAGAGTGCCATGGCATCACAGCTCACAGCAACCTCCAACTCCTAGGCTTAAGCGAGTCTCCTGCCTCCGCCTCCCAAGTAGCTGGGATCACAGGTGCCCGCCACAATGCCTGGCTATTTTTTGGTTGCAGCCATCATTGTTGTTTGGCGGGCCCAGGCTGGATTCGAACCTGCCACCTTAGGTGTATGTGGCTGGCGCCTTAGCCGATTGAGCCACAGGCGCCGAGCCTACATCTGTATTTTTTAAAGAAATGAATATCAATTATGATTCAGCCAATGAAAGAGAAGGAGGAGACTTTACATCTTCTGTATTAACCTGGATGGAGGTGGAATACATTCTGTTTAGTAAAGTATCACAAGAATGGAGAAGCAAGAATCCAGTGTACTCAATTCTAATATGAAGGCAATAGATGAGCTAATACATGGTGGGGGGCAGGGGAATGAGGGAGTTGGGGGGGAGACAGGAAGAAGGGAGTTGGGGGTCACGGTGTACAGCAGATCTCTTGGGGGCAGGACACAATTATAAGAGGGGCTTTACCTAACAAATGCAATCAGTGTAACCTAATTCTCAATGAATTCTCAATTCATTTCTCAATGAACCCCAAACAATTAAAAAAGAGAAAAAAGAAAGAAATGAATATCATTTTCATGGTTAATCCATAAATTCAAAAAAAACCCATAAAGTTATGGTAATGAAAGCAATAGAGCCGTAAACCTTATAAAACAAGACACTGTAGCATTTGTCATGTTCTAAACTACTGTAGCTCAATTCGAGGAGTTTCTGAAAACACTTGAGAAACCGGGGAGGAGGGTGGGCAGGTTGTGAAGTGATCAGGTGCTCTATCCGTGCACACTCAGACACGACGATCCACTCTGCTAGAGAAGGCTCAGACATTGTCGTGTTTGCTTCCGCTGAGCCCGGCACAGCGTGTGCATAGCATCATACAGATGCCACCTCATTTGACGTTCAACAGTAACCCTGGGGAGTGGAAATTATTATCCGTATTTTATTGACATGGTGACAGAACCGGAGTAGCTAAGCAAATTTCCCAAGGTCACCGACCTCGTAAGTGGCAGAGCCTGGGGTGGGATGCAGGTGTGTCAGAATCCAAGGCCCTTTCTGCTTTTGCAGTCCAGACACTCAGAAATCACATTTGTTAAGCTGACAAGGAAGGGTTTGTAATGAGCCTAATGAAGACGCATTGCGCTCTCCTAACAGAAGGCTCCCTTGGCGATGAGTCATCCATCATCTGATCATCCATTGTACGAGAGGAGGGAGGTGGAGGTGGCAATTGCTTCTCTCCTGCTGTGTGGGGTGGCAATGACTTTCTCATGGAGTCTGTTTCCATCCATCCTCCCTGCCTGGCACACCAACCAGGGACCTTCTAGAATCCTGGCTGCCTCTGGGACAGCCTCCCTCCCAGCAGCACTGACTGAGACATGAGGGCTTCGGCTTCTCAGCAGAGATGCTCCTTTCTGCTGGGCCAGCCTGAGTCCTCCGCGCTGCTGGGAGGGGCGTCCAATGCAACCCAGTGCAGACCTGTCTCTCTCAGGGCTGAGCAGCCCAGGCCTCTGTCTCCCGAGAGCCACACAGTGAGGACTAGCTAAAAAGTGGATGTGCCAGTAAGAATAGGGAAGGTCACCTCTGCACACTTATGTTGTGTGTCTAGATATGGTATGAATCCTCACGACAGCTCTAAGGGAAGTACTCTTATTTTTCTGATCTTACTGATGATGGAACTGAAGCACATAGAGACTATATGGCTTACCTGAAGTCACAAAGATGAAACGTGGCAAAGCCAGGATTTGAACACGGGCAGCTGGCCCCTATCTTCAACACACATAACCACTAAAGGAGGCCACCTTTTGTGTGTCAGGTAGTCTCACACGGACCCTTCTCACTCCACTTGCCTGTAACTCTGTTGATCTGTGAAATTCTCCAGTGGGTTAGACGTGTCCATCCAGGCTGGAAACTGACTGGGAACTTACGGGGGGCAGGGGGGAGAGGGCACTGTGAGGACAGGCATCTTTGGATCTGGAGTGGGGTGAGGCCGGGCGGACTAAGGGGAGCCTCTTTCCTCTCCTTTCTGGAGAAACCAAGATGATGTGAGCCTGTGACAGTCAGAATTCCAGTTGTCTAACTGGTTGAGTAGGTGCACTGACTTTGTTTTATCCAAGCGCAGAGGAAAAATGTTCTGGCAGATGAAGCAAAAGAAATTACATTTTCTGTAGACTCAAAGCCTGGTCACTTGGGCTCAGGGCTCACAGGCCACTGTTGAACTTTTGGGGTGTTACTTGCATGGACAGCAAGAAGGCAAGAGAAAAAGTATAAGCCAAACTTCTTTTCTCTGCATGTGAGTTGGGATCCTTGAAATGAAATTCATTTCTGCCTTCTTCAGGCGTGAGCTGAGTGCTCTGTGCCTGGCACATTGACTGGGTGGGTATAGACTGGTGGGGGTGGGGGGGACCTTCAGCTAGATTAGTGTCTCCCAAAGCAGCCCTCTCTATCAGCTCTACACCAGCCTCTCTCAAACACGGACTTTTCAGATACTTGAACCTGTTTATAATCACATCATTTATGAACAACTATATTCTGAATGCTTAGAATGGTCCTGAGAAGACACATATGCTCCTGAGACTTGCCACCCATTCCCCAGAGCTCACCATTGGTGAAGATAAACACACAGGACAGTTAGTCAATGCTACCCCCACGACCTTCTGCCCCTCATCAGGGATAACATCCTCATCTTAGTCTCCCTTTCACTACCCTTCTTTTCTTTTTGATGACGTTGACTCTACCGCTCTATTCTTTTGTGGCCCTCATGACATTGCCAAATTCCACTTCTCTCTTTGTCCTCTGTCCCTCATTCCTCCTCTTCTGGCTCCCCAGATTAGGTTTCCAAGTGCCAGTCCTTATCTATCTTTTTATTTTCTTGATTGAGATGGCTAGTTTAGATAATGAAAAATAATTATATAGCCAAATACTTAAAAATACATCTGAAATTTTTGAGGAGCAGCTGGTACAGGCAGGAAGTTGAGGGAGAAAGGCAGTGGATCAGGTGAGCTACCAGTGCGCTCAGGTTGCTACCTGAGGAGACTTGTCATCTCCACGAGGGGAATAGAGCCCTGGCAGAAAGCATCAGCCCACTGTGGTGCATTGACAAAAGTCACCTCAGCATTTGGGACTGCCAGAGTAGAGGAAACCACAGAGATGTGACCCCCAATGTGCAGAAGAATTCACTGAAGTCATCAGCTGATTGCTAAGTGCACATACACAGTGAGATTCCAAGACTCGGAAGACTATAGCAGCTGGGAGCTTAAAGAGCTGAGCAGAGATCTCAGCAAGGAGCTGTGCTAAGGAGATAGAGAATGGAGTTCAGGTCTTGCCAAGACAAATGGCCTTTGGGAACACCCTGAGATTGAAGAGCCCCTGCCAATTCCCCCTTGCTCCCCTTCTCTCACCTTGTCAGAAACCCCCTTCCTCTGCCCCGAAGCTGGCTTCATACCAGGGACTTTCCAGCTCCCCAGTGAGGTGGGGACTTTCCAAAACAGACTCAGTACCAACACCCATACCCATATCCT
>CAUYQV010024697.1:0-19494 GCA_963574575.1 Galagoides demidoff | reverse complement strand
GGTCCCAGCTACTTGGGAGGCGGAGGCAGGAGACTCGCTTGAGCCCAGGAGTTGGAGGTTGCTATGAGCTGTGATGCCATGGCACTCTACCCAGGGGGATAGCTTGAGGCTCCGTCTCAAAAAAAAAAAAAAAAAAGTGTCGGAATGATACCAACCTAATCCCGTGAGGACGCCATTCCTACCTTGGAGTCAGTCTGTATAGAGACCTAATATATGACAAGGCAGTGTAGCCTTGTGGCAACAGAGAGGCAGTTAGTGCCTGTACCTTTGAGGCACCCGAGGACAGGCACCAGCTCCCATGGCAGACTTTGCCACTGGCATGGAGATAAGATTATGATATTGAGTCCAGAGGCCATCTTATCCCTGCCCTGGCTTTCGTGACCCCCACAGAGCAGTGTGTTTTGGGGCATTGAGTTTCAGGCCTCTTTCTTGTGCCTCATAGTTGAGTGTCCACAGGTGCATTTCCTCTCTTGGGGCTGAAGCTGGGTGAGAAGTGTTTCTCCCAACTGCCTGTACTCTTCACTTCGCTGTGTGGGGGAAATGGGAGTCCTGGGCTGGCGGCAGAGGCTGTGAAACCAGCCTCTGTTCAGCCTTAGCAGTTAGTGCCTGTGTGACCTCATGAAGACTCCTTGACCTCTCTGTGCCTGTTTTTTTACCAAGCAAACAGGTGCTGTAGTGGTTGGAGTTCTGAGAACAAAGCAGGATTGGGGCCAGGCCATGTGTGAAGCTGTCCTCAGCTGCAGGAGGGCTGCCTGTCTGCACAGCTTGTGGTCAGCATTGTCTCCAGGCTGTGTTTCCAGGAGCTGAGGTCACACAAACGCATATGTGTAGCCTACTACCAGCCCACCTTCTCACTTTGCTGAGGTTCCATCAGCAAAGTCCTGAGGGTGGGGCCGAGTAGCTTTGGCCAGCCAACAGGGTGTGCTCCTGGGCCTCCCACATCTCATAGTCACAGACACTGCAGCCAAGACACTGCTTGGAAGCCAGGGCTTCTGGACCCAAAACTCACATTCTGGTCCTTGTCCCCACTCTGCCTCCAAGTACACAGGCACCTTGAATCTCAACAGTGTCAAACAAGCCCTGCTTATTCGTGCTCTCCAGTCTTGTCCCTCATGGGACGTGAGCCACCTTTCCTTTCCTTCACCTTGCCCACATTTAGGGGATGTTTTCCAGGAGCTGGGGTATAGCTGGAATTCCTCCCAGTTGAACTTTCTTAGCCAACTGGCTTAGATGGGACAGTGGTTTTCTCATTCTCAGCCAGGGCTTTCATTTTCCTTGTCTGAGAGTTAGTCCATTAGCAGGAGCAGCGTTCGGACTGGGGCCTTCCCAGTGGTGATATCCTGAGTCTGCCAGGGTTTGCATCCTGTGGTTCCAGCCCAGCCATACTGTGTTCCCCTGGACCCTGCCATGCCCTGCAGTGTGCATAGTGGTTGCAGGGGCCAGCCACCTTGTTCATGGTTGTGTGGGGACCTCCTTCTCTCATCTGCCCAGGGCTTAGAGGAGCCAAGACTGGTGACAAGAAGGCAAGTCCAGCCTGGTGAACATGGGGAATTCAGGGCTCAAGAGGGAGCCAGCATCCGGTTCAGGAAGTGTCTGTGCAGTGTTTTCTGTGTGTCGGGCCTATGTAGGAGTTGGGGATGCAGGCATATGGGGTAGGTAGTGTGCAGACAGATGGGGAGCACCACACCCCCTGGGGGGGACAATGTAGTGTCCTCCTTGAGGAGAGACCTTCACTATGTATGTGTTGGCTGTTTCCTAAAAACCGGGCATTTAGGTTTCTGTAGCCGGAGTTCCCCGAGTGTTTGAGGAGGGGAGGGCCGATGGGGGTGGTTTCTATTTAACAGTAGAGCAGAGCTGAGTGAGGCACACAGCTGTGGGCGCCCACGGCGACATCTTCCAGAGAGGCTGAGCTCATCAAGCTCCTGAGGTGCAGTGGGAAGGCAGGACATGGATGGAAATGGACTGGTGTCTCCCTGCAGACCAAAGCTGGGTGAGGCTTCTCGAGATGGGGGGCGTCTGAGGCTCTGGGCAGTCTCAGCACTGTGAATGCTGGCATCTGCCACCTCAGGCTAGGCAAGGCAGCTTCGTCATGCTCAGACCTGTCCCTGACCCCTGACCACCACCAGTCTGTCTTCCATGTTCAAAATTTTGGCAGCTGGGACTGCTGTTACAGAATATGGCAGGCTGGGTGGCTCACAGACAGCAGGCGTTTATTTCTCATAGTTCTGGAGGCCGGAAGTCCAAGATTAAGGTGCTACAGATTTGGTGTCTGGTGAAGGCTGCTTCCTGGTTCCTCAACTGTGCCATCCCATAGTGTTCTTGTGTGGTGGAAGGGGCAGGGAGCCCTCTGGCGCCTTTTTATGAGGGCACTGATTCATTCATAAGGTTCTGACCTAACCTGTCACCTCTCCAAGAGCCTGCCTCCTAAGGCCACTGCCTTAGAAGTTAGGATTTCAGCATTAGAATTTGGGGGGGCAGGCATTCAGACTACAGCAGTTATTCAGAAATGTTCTAACATGGAGCCACCAGGGATGGAACCCTTTTGTTTTCCTTGGACGTTGACCAGTGGTGGTGCATGAATCAGTGTTCCATCCTCCCTTACTGCCCAGCAAGAGGGTGTGGCTGTCTTGGTGTGACCCTCAGCTGTTGAAGGGCCTCTGGCTGGTTCTGCCTTTGACTGTAACAAATAGTGCTTCTGTGATTCTCCTTGTGCAGGTGTGGGGTGGATGTCGGTGTTTGAGGAATTAGTGGGTTCAAGGCGGCCTGTGGGGTCCTGGGCAGGGGATGGGGGCAGGTTGCTGTGGATGAGTCCAGAGTGAGGCTACGTCTCAGGGTGTCTCACACATTGCTTTGAGGGGTGGGCTAGCCTTTCTCCCTGGTGGGAAGCTGGTGACATTTGGAAGTGAGATGTCTTTTAAGAGGAACATGGCTGAAGCCAGATAGGCTGGGTCAGGTGGAGATGGGGTGCCTAGGCTTGGGCTCCAGCTGTACTGGGTGTCAGAGCAGCTAGTTGGGCAGAAGCAAGGCCTCCATTGACCAGAATCCTGGACTGTCTGGCCCCAGGAGTGGGATATGAGGTTCTGGGCAGGACCTAGGCATCCAGAGTCCTGGGTCTGTCATGGGGGGTTGTTGCTGTGTCCAAGCCCCAAGACAGTAGCTGAGCTGGCTCCAGGAGACAGGGTGATTTCAAAGGAAGGCTGGGCCAGCACATCTGAAAAAACATACCTGCATCCTGGTTTTAGACTTGGAGACTACCAGAGCCTTGGGATGGCTGGAGGTGCTCCATGGCTGACCCATGAGCAGTGGGGTCATGGGAAAGTTCTGGGGCTCTTGCTGTACCCTCACTGCACCCTCTACCCCCAGGCACGGGTGAGAGTGGCAAGAGCACCTTCATCAAACAGATGCGGATCATCCATGGCTCGGGCTACTCGGAAGAGGACAAGCGGGGCTTCACCAAGTTGGTCTACCAGAACATCTTCACTGCCATGCAGGCCATGATACGTGCCATGGAAACACTCAAGATCTTGTACAAGTATGAGCAGAACAAGGTGAGCCCATAGGCTTGTGGCCGAAGGCCTGATGGAGCAGGCAGCCCCAGACCTAGAGCAATCTTTTAGGTTCCTGGCTGCTTGGGCTACCTCTGACTGCTGCCCATTCCCATCATGAGTGTGGAAATTTTAGCAGCTACTGTCTTCTCTGGGTGCCAGATGGCATATGTGATGGGGACTGCTCAGCAAAGCCCCAGGCTGCCCTTTTGTAGCTATGCGTTTCCCCCATCATGCAGGGCTAAGCTGAGGCCTAGCCAGGTGAGCCACCTGCCCACCTGCAGTCTGTTTCTGTCAGTAAAGTTTGATTGGTTGACATGTTGCCCATTGCCTGTGGCAAGTTTGGCTGTAAGGGCACAGTTGAGTAGTTGAGACAGAGTCCATGTGGCCTATAAAGCTGATCTAGAAGTATAATCAGTGGGATTTTCTGGGAAAGATGTGCATGTATCCAAGTATCCCAGGTACCTGTCCCTGCCCAGATTGGAGGAGAGGGGGTGAGTATCAGGCTGGAGATGGTGTTGGGACTAGCGCAGTGCTCAGGAGGAGACAGTTGAGGTCTCTGTGGCCCAGGAGAGCCAGGCAAGCATTCCTTGTTCCCTCGTGGGTTCCACTTAGGTGTATTTATTCCCAGTCTATCAGTCAAGCTGTGGTTGGCTTGAGCACCTTGAGGACAGGTACATGGAGCTGCAGAGAGGGAACCAACTGTCTGCCCAGAGGGTCTGCCCCTAGGTAGTGTGTGTGACTGCGTGTGTGTGTGGTTGTCTTTCTTCCTTTGTGATAGGGCAGATGGCAGCTAAGCCTCAGTGTCCTGGCCTTGTTTATAAACTTGAGGTCTGGTGCTACCCACTGCCCAGGGCTCTATGAAGGTCTGAATGCCTCTTGCATGTGGGGATGTCGTGTTTACTGTCAGGTACCACTACCTTAGGGGCCTCACACTGTCTTTAGTGTTAAGTGTGGTGTCTGCACTTGATAGTTTTAAGTGTTCGTGGGACAGAAGAGCAAAGTCACACTGGACAGGAAACAAGCCCTGGTGTCACATGCTGTAGGTGCTACTTGCCAGCTGGGCTACTAGTTAGCAGTACTGAGACTCATCTTCCCATCTCTTGGTGTCTGCACAGCAGTGATGGTCACTGCACCTGTGGTGCTGCCATTGCCTTCTGTTCTGTTGTTGTGGTTAGGGCTGAGATTCCCTCTCTTGGGTTTTTCCCCACTTAGTCTTTAAGGAGCACACTTGTTCATGAGTGTGGTTGTTTCCAGTCCCCTGGCTCCTTCCCTTTGAGAAGGAGGAGAAGCTTTTCTTTGTTTCACTGGTGGACTTTGCTTTTGGGAACCTTGTCTGGAAGAATTGTCCCTACCAGTGGGCCTTGGCCCTCTCTGACATATGTTCACTCCAAACTGGAGCCAGTGACTCTGACTGCACGGTTGGCAAAATGCTGTCAGGCTGAAACCTGGACATAGGGCTTGGTGTGGCTTTGGGTGTGTGGGCATAGCCCTGCCCGGCCAGGCCCCTGGCGAGCTTGTGGCTTCTTCCTCCTCCTACCCTTGCAGGCCAATGCACTCCTGATCCGGGAGGTGGATGTGGAAAAAGTGACAACATTCGAGCATCAGTATGTCAATGCCATCAAGACCCTGTGGAATGACCCTGGCATCCAGGAGTGCTATGATCGGAGGCGGGAATACCAGCTCTCGGACTCTGCCAAGTAGTAAGTACAGATAGCAAGAATGGGGCAGCCTTTCTGGAGGCCTATCCCAGCCCCTGTCATCCCTCCCCAGCCCTGTGTGCACATGGCAGTCCTGGCCACCTTGCTGGACAGGGCAGAGTTGAGCAAATCCTGGAGAGGGCAAATACCAGGTTCTGTGTTCGTCTGGCCCTGTCACCTCTCCCAGGGTACTTCCTGAGTTCCTTGTCATCCTCAGTGTTGGAAGCCAGCATGTGGTTGGGAGGGGTGGCCAGATATACAGTCCCTTAGGAGGGCTGGTGGAATGAGGGGGTGGGCATACTCCGCCTGTCTCAGTCCTGTCTACTGTATGTCTCCCAGGGCCACATTACTCACCTGTGAATGGGGTCCTCTTCACATCCTGGCCTGGGACAAGGGGGTGACTTGTGCTTTAATGGGTGGCCAGGGCCATGATTATGTGCTGAGGTTCCGGCAGTAAGGCTGTGTGCTGCTTTCCTTCCTGGTCTGATGGGAGGGACAGGGGCCAGCCTGTCTTCCTGTTGCCTCCTGCCCATTCTCCTCGTGTTAACTCCTCTAGGAGTTTGTGGCAGAGCCCAGAGGCCTGTGGAGATGTGATGACTAAGTGTCTTATGGGGTCCTAGTTGGGCCTTGAGGCATGAGGGGAAACTGAGGAATCCCAAATCACTGTTTCATTAATCGTGGTGTATACCACACCCCTGTGCAGTGTGAGCAATGGGGAAATTGGTGCCTGTGGGAATTTTCTATATTTATAACTTTCTGTAAATCTAAAACTATTCTAAAATGATAACAAAATAATCTACAAAAAGAAGTCACTCCTCAAATCTAGCCATGCCTGTGTTTGGAACCCTTGTGTTCTTTCACTTTTTCCCTTCTGGACTGTTTTTGGGTGGCTTTATACAAGATCCCAAAACCAACTGAAGTCTGTGGCCCAGGAGTGTTTTTCTTTGTTTTTTTTTTTTTTTTTTTTTTTGTTCTGGGTCATTTCTGTTCCTCAAGACTCTGGGAATGAACCTACTCTCTCTGGTCCAGGACAGAGGTTGGCAGCCCCTGTCCTGATCCCCAGTCTTATCCTCTGTGCTTGGGCCCCTGCCCTCCCCGGCAGGCTGGCCTGACAGCCCTGCCTGCTGTGTCGCAGCTACCTAACTGATGTGGACCGCATTGCCACCTCGGGCTACTTGCCCACCCAGCAGGACGTGCTGCGGGTGCGCGTGCCCACCACGGGCATCATCGAGTACCCTTTCGATCTGGAGAACATCATTTTCAGGTATGCGCTGAGCAGGGTGAGGTGGGGCACTGTGTCCCTAGATATGGGGATGAGTAGGGGTGGGAGCAGAAGGCTTATTGATCCTTAGGGAGTGGGTGACCCAGGATAGGAGATAAGATTTGTCAGTAAGTGGCTTTGATCTGGACACATGTAGGAAGGGGACATGGCAACAGCAGATGGGAGCAGGGGCAGGCACCTGGTGGGGTGGGTGGTCTGGATCTCCTGCCAGAGCAGGGGTGCTGTAGAAGGGGTGGGTTCTAGACCAAAGGCTGAGGTTTTGGTATAGAACCTGGGGCCTGCCCATGCCATACCTGCTGGGCTTAGGTCCAAGGGCTGGTCTGCAAGATGGAGGAATTTTCCCTGGAGACCTTGTCAGCCCCATGCTTGTCAGGTTGCATGGCTGGAGTGGTCTCAGAGTGGGCTCTCACCCACCAGGTAAAGTTTCCAGCTGGGGGCAGGGGGTCAGGGTTCAGGGCTTGCCAAGTACCAAGGCCAAGTGCATGCATGTCCTGGGGCTAACATGAGAACAGCACAGACTGGGCAGCTTAAACAGCAGGCATTTATTATCTCAATTCTGAAGGGCAGAAGTCTGAGATAAAGGTGGGCAGGACAGGGCCTCCTGAGACTGTGAGGAAGGGTCTGTCCCAGGCCTGGGTGTTCCTTGTAGAAACATCATCCTGGGGCGGCACCTGTGGCTCAGTGAGTAGGGTACTGGCCTATATACTGAGGGTGGTGGGTTCAAACCCAGCCCTGGCCAAACTGCGATAACAATTTAAAAAAATAGCTGGGTGTTGTAGCGGGTGCCTGTAGTCCTCCTAGCTACTCGGAAGACTGAGGCAAGAGAATCGCCTAAGCCTAGGATTTTGTGGTTGCTTTTTGCTTTTAAATCATAGCAATATACAGTGGTTTAATAAGTTAAACTCTGTAACAAAAAAAAAAAAAAAAAGAAAAAAAGAAAGAAAGAAAGAAACATCACCCTGGCCTTAGCTTTCATCTTCATGGGTATTCTCCCCATCTACCAGTTACATTGGATTTGGGGCCGTCCCTAGTCTAGTCTCATGCCATCTTCACTAATTATTTTCAAATTAGACCCTATTCTCAAGTTCCAGGTGGATGTGAGTGTTTGGGATATTAACCACCTCTGTCCTCCCAGGCTTTGGCTGGGGGCTACTTACCTATTGCACTTGTACTTGATGCCTGTGTGGGTAATGCCTGTTTCGGGTGCTTTCTTCTTAAGCACAGACTTACTGTGGCGCTGACTTTGGTTGGGGAAGAAATGATACCTCTCAGTTGGTGTCTAGGGAGCACTGGCTGCAGCTCAGTGGGGAAAGCCTGTGGGGCATTCCCTGCTCAGGTCAGGAGAGAAGGAGGAGTTGTGCCATTTTCCTCATTCTGTGCCCTGCCCTTATTCTTAGTGGCCAGGCTTCTGTCCAGTCACTGGATGCTTCCTCTAACCCTAACAGGCACCCTGGACCATCAGAAGTTGGAGTGTACTTGCTATATATGCGTGATGGTGTATTTTCTGAGAATTCAAGTTTTAGTTTTCTTTTTTATTCTCATGGGGCCAATGACCCCAGAGGGATCCAGCTGAGGCCAGGTGTTGCAAGACAGGGGAATGGCATGCTGCTACTTCAGCTCATGGCTTAGGGTCTCACTGATACCACCTCAGTCTGGGCCTTCTGTGTCCTCTCTTGGGAATATCCTGTCCCTTCCCTGAGCTCAGGTGGGGATACAGAGCTTTGTTGTAGGCCCCACTACTCTGCCATGGTTGTTCCTTTGTCAGCTGCCTCTTGCCATCCATGAGCCAGGAGAGGGCAGGCAGGGTCTAGGGCTGAGCTGCTGGCTCAATACTCCAATTGGAGGCATCAAATGGTGTCATGATTGTCCCAGTGCATGAGAGGAGGAGTCTGGCCCACTCTGTTGGTGGCCATGGTGTGCTGCTGGAGGCCTTGTGGTCCAGAAAGCCTGTAGCCCCTATGCTGTTAGCACAGTGGTCTTCCTGACTGGCTGCAGCTGTTGGTGTGGCCTGGCATCTGATCACCACCCTCTTTTCCCTTAAGAGTTACCCTAGTACATCCACTGTCTACCTGTGTTTCCTGGACTTTGCTCTTTAGATCATGGCTAGGTAGATCCCTGCTACTCGCCATGTCCTAGGCAGTCCTAATGTCCTATAGATGAAGCATTATGGGCTTCTGTCTGAGCCCTGCCTCTACGTGGCTGAGGCCTGAGGGACACTCTCCTTTTCTGCCTTTGTATTTTTTTTTTTTGGCAGTTTTTGGCTGGGGCTGGGTTTGAACCTGCCACCTCTGGCTATGGGGCTGGCGCCCTACTCCTTTGAGCCACAGGTGCCGCCCTCTGCCTTTGTATTTTTTCAAGAAAAATGCAGTTCTTCCTTGATCATAGAATACTTAAAAAATTCATGCTGGGCGAGGTGGCTCACGCCTGTAATCCCAGCACTCTGGGAGGCTGAGGTGGGTGGATCACTTGAGTTCATGAGTTCATGACCAGCCTGAGTAAGAGCAAGACCCTGTGTCTACTAAAAATAGAAAAATTAGCCAGGCATTGTGGCAGGCACCTGTAATCCCAGCTATTCAGGAGGCTGAGGCAAGAGGATCTCTTGTGCCTAAGAGTTTGAGGTTGCTGTGAGCTATGATGCAACAGCACTCTACACAGGGTGATAGAATGAGAGTTTATATGCTTTCACTCATCCCTTTTGTTTCTGCACCTGAGGCTGTTGCCTTTTTTTTTTTTTTTTGAGACAGGGAAAGGGCTTGTTTGGTATAGCCAGGGGAGTGGGCTGGGCTGTCCCCCATGGCTGAGTCCTCTGTGTGCTGTGTCCTTTCAGAATGGTAGATGTTGGAGGACAGAGGTCCGAGCGGAGGAAGTGGATCCACTGCTTTGAGAATGTGACATCCATTATGTTTCTTGTGGCCCTCAGTGAATATGACCAAGTCCTAGTGGAGTCAGACAATGAGGTAGGCACTGCCCCTGGTCAGGGTGAACTTGGGGAGTTAGCCTTCTCTCTGCAGGGTCACGCTCCTGTGTCAAGGATGTGCTGGGGCTGGGCTGGGCCAAGGGCCTCCCTAGCTGCTGAGTCCTGGTGGACAGATGCAGTAGTAGAGAGTATAAGCATGCAGGGCTGGAGCGGTGTAGGGTATAGGGTGCAGGGATGGGGGTAGAGGCTGTAGGGTATAGTGGAGGTATGGAGGGTGCAGGTTGGAGGGAACAGGGGTGCAGATGGAGGATGCAGGGGAGAGGCATAGGTTAAGGGGTGGAGGGATGCAGGGCACCTCATTGCGATGCCCTCTAAGGGCACAGCTATGTCTCTAGTGCCACCTTCCTTCCCTTTCCAGAACCGCATGGAGGAAAGCAAAGCCCTTTTCCGGACCATCATCACGTACCCTTGGTTCCAGAACTCCTCCGTCATCCTCTTCCTCAACAAGAAGGACCTGTTGGAGGACAAGATCCTACATTCCCACCTGGTGGACTACTTCCCCGAGTTCGATGGTGTGGCCTGCTCCCTGGGAGAGGGTCACGGGAGGGTCCACAGAACTAGGGCACGGGGGCAATTGTCCCACAGTCAACTACCTCATCCCACAGGGCTGTGCCAGGGCAGGGCCAAGCCCTGGAGTCTCCACATGCTGAACTCCCCTGGATCATAAGGCTTGGCCTAGGGAGAGTATTGCCTGGCCCTTGGCTGGCATGGGTGTTATGCATTAGTGGTGTGAACACTGAGCACTGCTTTTGAATCCATGTCTAGCCCAGCTCTCCTTCATACCTGAGCCTTTGAATTCAGATGTCACCCACCTTTAGGGGGTCCCTTTTTGGGGAACCTGTGCAGGGTGGTGGGCATGGCCTGCAGTCTGAGGGTGAAGAGGCCAGGCAGGTAGTGGGTGGCTATTAGGGGAGGGGTATGCAAGAGTGAGGAAGGTGGTGGTAACCCCTGGCGGATACCACAGGGTGGGCAGGGCTATGCGGCTGAGCCAGTAGATGGGCTGCTGGGCTGACAGAGGGGCCAGCTGGGGTTACAAATCATGTGGCTTTGGGGTAGGGGAGAGGGTTCAGCTCATTCAAGATAGGGTATCCTGTGTGGCCAAGGCTCTGTTTGCAGAGCATGGGCCCTGGTAGGCTCTGGTCCAGGCCAGCCTTGCTCACCCCTCCCTCCCCCAGGGCCACAACGGGATGCACAGGCTGCTCGGGAGTTCATCCTGAAGATGTTCGTGGATCTGAACCCTGACAGTGACAAGATCATCTACTCGCACTTTACCTGTGCCACCGACACGGAGAACATCCGCTTTGTCTTTGCAGCTGTGAAGGACACCATCCTGCAGCTCAATCTGAAGGAGTACAACCTGGTGTGACCCAGGGAGGGGGGGCGTGAGCAGGGATGGACCTTGGCATGCCGCGGGCAGCTGCACCTCCTGGGCGGCCCTGTTTCGGATTCTGGGGCTCTGCCCACAGGAGGAGGTTTTTTTTTTGTTTTTTGTTTTTTTGTTCATATTTTTAACAAATGGTTTTTATTTCACAGTATCAGGGGATGTACATCTTTCTCTCTATACACTTCGTGCACCTTCTCACCTTTTGTCAGCGGCAAAGGCAGCCTTTTTCTGGCCTTGACTTGTGGCTCGCTTTTTTCTAAAAAAAAAAAAAAAAAGAAAAGAAAAAAAAACTGAAACAGATGAAACATATGTGCCCCATGTTCCCAGCCACTCCAGACCTCATCTGGCCCCCACCAGCCGTAACCGGCCCACCACCCCAAGACCCTCGGTGGCGCCAGGCACCCCCGGGGCTGTGCTCGGACTCTGGGGTGCCTTTTCTCTTTCCCCTCTTTTTTTCTTCCTAATCATGAAAGACGAGGAGACTGACTTCCTTTTCCTTTTTTTAAGTTATTGACGTCCTGTGCATCCTGCATCCTCACAACTTATGCCATGTTGTTGCTCACTGGACTCCAAGAAGAGGGGGTGGGTGGCTACTGGTTGCCCACCCTGGGAAGTGCCTAATCATTTTTTTTTTCTTGTGGAAAAAAATAATATGCCAGGGTCCACAGTTCGAGTCTATTGTGGGCCAGGGAGAGTCCCCTGTGCTAGGGCTGTGGGACTTTGGGGTCTGCCGGGTTGCCTTTTCCAGGGCCAAAGTCTAGCCAGCTTGGGGCTCTCTTGGGATCTCCTAGGGGCTGTATAGCCACCACCTCGCTGGAGTTTTCCACAGGAGCCTGAGCTTTCCGGGCTGCAAAGGGAGGGCAGCTGGAGGGATGGGTCCTATGTGGTTCTGAGAGAAAGGGTATTGGGTGGGGGACATTGGTGTTTGTTTTGTTATGTTTTGTGTTGTTGGAAATCAATTTGGAAACAGTGAGGATGAGGTGGGGACTTTTACAGAATATTCTCAGGTCTGTCCCCGAGAATCAGAGAAAGGAGGGGACGCTGCCAGTAGTTCTGTGTGTGGCCTTGTCCCGAGCACTTGTTCCCGCTCTGGAGCCACCACGCCCAGTATGCGGGATGCCAGCACTCGCACTTTGGTCAGCAGCATGTGGAAGGTGATGGCTGACACCTGGGCCCTGGGCAGCTCCAGGCCTGATTGGCCATGGCCACGCACTGAGCCATACTCCCCTGGACCCCTCTGAGCATCAGAGATGGATTCTCCCTGAGTGACTGAAGGCAGGGGACGAGGGGGGCTATTTGGACATGGGAGAGGTGGCTTCTCATCTGTTGTAGACTGAACACTACAGTGTTTTTGTTTTGTTGGTTTGGGGTTTTTTGCACAGTTGTACCGGGAATGGATCGCCAGTGACGCCTTTGCCCCAAACCGCTATGACATTGGGACCCTATGTGGCTGCTGTTTCTTTGGGCCTCTGATGAGCTACAGAAGCAACACATAAATCAAACCAAGCCCAATAAGCAGTTCTGGGCCCCCTGTGCTCTCAGGGCTCCCTCCCTGCAGGGTGTCTGCTGGTGTCACTAGAGGAGGGAGCCTGGTAGGGTACATTCCTGGTGTGGGCTCTGCTAGAGGCAGAGGGGGCTATGGGGACTCTAGCTTCACTAGCTTTCCTCCTGTCCCTCCTAGAGGCAACCTTTTTGTGCCACATGTCTACCTGAGAACAGTATTTGTGGTGTAAACTCCCTACGGTGAGGGTGGGGCAGGCAGGTGGCACCTAGGGGAGCATATGGGGCTTCCCCTATGGTGGCTACTGAGTCCATTGCTGGCAGTGGACCTGCCCTTGGGGCCTTGAGGTCCTCACATAGTAGGTGTCTCAGCATCTCTAAAGGGGTCCAGATCACAAAAAGGGAACTGGACTTGGCCAGAGGGAAGAGTTGCTCAGCTTGCGGGCATGGGGCAGCCCGAGCTGGTCAAAGTATTAGCTCTCCTGGAGGGGGATTGTGTGCCAAGTATTCCAGAGCCCAGAGTGCCTGATCCCCTAGAGCAGAGGGCAGTGCCATGGCCTTGGGGTGGGGCTATTGCCCCAGGAGAGTCCCAGATAGTAGTTCTTGTGCCAGTGCCACCCTTACCCGTATTCCACTGGCCTTGGGCCATGGGCAGCTGCCCGTGTGGGTGTCTATTCCTTGGTGAATCTCCCCTCCATAAACGCTTCAGAGTGCCGACCTCCTCCTTGACTGTCACATCCAGGTGGCAGCAGACCCCAGCCAGAGTAAGGCCCATACCCTGGGCGCCCAGGCTCCCCCAGAGAGGCCTCCTAGTGCCAGTGTCCCCGGAGGTGGCCACAGCCCGTAGGGCCAGCCCGGTGGATATGATCCAGTGATACTTGTATATTATACACAGTCCTGATTTCAGACAATTAAACCTTAAACTATTTAAAGGAGAATATTCTATAAAAAGCTGTTTTTAGACCTTTGTCATTTGAAATGCATGCATGTTGTACTGGGGAGGGAGGGAGGACTGGGCGTGCAGACCAGCGTGATGCCAGCGTCCTGGGGCCTGTGGGCCCTGACCCTTAATCCAGAGATGCCTGATGGAAATCAATTTTTCATATCTTTCTCCTGAAATGAATTCTGTTTTAAATTGGAATAAATTTTGTTCCTAAACCATGTGACTCCCTTTTGGTTTATTTCCTATTGCCAGCTGCAGGGGTGGGGTGGGAAGGTGCTGAGGCCTGGCCCCGCCAGGAGCCCTGGAGGCCCCAAGAGCATCACCTGTTGCCCCCCTCTGGTGGTGGCACAGAGCCCTAGAGACCCTGCTCAGAGGTCATCTTTTTTTTTTTTTTTTTGCAGTTTTTGGCTGGGGTTGGGTTTGAACCTACCACCCCCGTCATATGGGGCCAGTGCCCTACTCCTTGAGCCACAGGCACCGCCCTCAGAGGTCATCTTCTTAGGCTCCAACTTGAAGTTCATTTGGCTAATATCTGGCTAGAGCATCCTGCTTGGGAAATGCCACCTTGTTTGTGGGCAGGGGGATGAGATTAGGGGGGAGACCCCAGATTCTGAGCCAGTGTGCCACTTGGTATCTAAGGTGTTTGTGGGAAGCTAAACCCAGAGTGTCCCCGGAGGTGGTCACAGCCCATAGGGCCAGCCCAGTGGATATGATCCAGTGATACGTGTATGTTACACAGTCCTGATTTCAGACAATTAAACCTTAACCTATTTAAAAGAGAATATTCTATAAAAAGCTGTTTTTCTGTAAACCAGGGAGTTTTGGCCTCTGCAGCCTTCCTTCAGTTGTTACTATTTTTGAAATCAGCTGACTTTAAGATCCATCTTTTTTTTTCTTTTTAAAAAATTTGTACTTGTGGTAAAATACACATAAGTTTCTAAGTTTACAACTCAGTGGCACTAAGTACATTCATATTGCTGTGCAACTGTCACCACCCCCCATCTCCAGAACTTTCTCATTCTCCCAAATAGATGCTGTGTCCCCATGAAACACTAACGCCCCACCCATCCTCAGCCCCTGGCATCCACCTTTCTACTTTTTGTCTCTGTGACTCTGAGGACTCTAGGGACCTCCTATTAATCACACAGGATTTGTCCTGTGTCTGGCTTCTCTCCCTGAGCATGATGTCCTCAGGGTCCATCCACATTGTAGCCTGTGTCAGAGCCTCGTTCCTTTTCATGGCTGAGTGATATTCCGGTGTGTGGATGGACTATGTTGCTTCCACCTTTTGGCTGTTGTGAATGCAGCTGATGTTGAGGGTGGTGTGCAAGTATTTCTTCATGACCCTGATTTCAATCCTTTGAGGTTTTATTTGTGCATACGGAAGTAAAATTGCTGGGTCCTATGGAAGTTCTGTTTGCAATTCTTGGTAGGATCCATCAGTTTCCTGTAGCGGCCACACTCCAGCTGGCAGCACATGAGGGTTCCAACTTCTCCACATGACTTATTCATAAGTCAAATAGGCCTTAAGGGCCCTCTCTGGGCCAGGCACTGTCCTGCATGTCACCATACAGTGAAGGAGGTGGTATTTATCACCATGACTTCAGCTGTTAAGAGAAACAGCAGGGAACAGCTCAGGATGGGGCGATGGTGGTCATTTTAGCGGGGTTGTTCAGGAAGTGCTCTGAGAAGGTGGCATCCAAGTAAGATCCTAGGAGACAAAAGGGGAAGGAACCACACTATTAGCTGAGGGAGGGTGTTCCAGGAAGGGGCACAGCCCCCTGCAAAGGCACTGGGGCAGGAGGCACAGGGAAGAGGCCTGTGTGGGTGGAGCAGAATGAGGAGGGGGGGAAGGGAGGAGGGGGAGGCAGGGTGGGGACTGGACAGGTTGTGCCACGCAAGAGGACTTGGGCTTTGAGCCTGAGGGAGGTGGGAGTCATAGAGGGACAGAGGAGCATCCTTAGGCACTCATAGGCACCCTCTGGTGGCAGCTTCAGGGAGGACATACTGGGGAGGATGGAGGGCAGGAGCCACCGGGGACAGAGTGAAGGGGACTGGGTGGTCTAGGTGGGCAATGACTAGGTAGCAGGAACACCAGTAAGGGTGTTGGGGTGCTAAGGAAGCTGCCTGACTTGCATGTTACAGGTGGGTGCGGTGCCTCCCAACATCCAGCAGGTGTCGCCTGAGGCAGCCCCTCTGCTGTCCCACATCCTCTGGGCTTCCTTGCCCTGGCATTCAGGGGCTTTAAATCACATCCACCACATCAAATAGATTTATGTGGGGTTTTTTTGTGTGTTTTTTTTTTTTTTGAGACAGAGACTTACTTATCACCCTTGGTAGAGTGCTCTGGCATCATAGCTCACAGCAACCTCAAACTCGTGGGCTCAAGCGATTCTCCTGGCTCAGCCTCCCAAGTAGCTGGGACTACAGGCACCAGCCACAATGCCCGGCTATTTTTAGAGACAGGGTCTGGCTCTTGCTCAGGCTGGTCTCCAACCTGTGAGCTCAGGCAATCCACCTGCCTCAGCCTCTCAGAGGGCTAGGATTACAGGCATAAACCACTGCACCCAGCCCACCACATCAAATAGAATAGAGATATCTATTAAAGAAACTAAGTTCTTTTTTTTTTTTTTTTTTTTTTTTTGAGACAGAGCCTCAAGCTGTCGCCCTGGGTAGAGTGCTATGACATCACAACTCACAGCAACCTCCAACTCCTAGGCTTAAGTGAGTCTCCTGCCCCCAAGTAGCTGGGATTACAGTCGCCGGCCACAATGCCCGGCTATTTTTTGGTTGCAGCCGTCATTGTTTGGCAGCCCCAGGCTGGCTTTGAACCCGCCAGCTCAGGTGTACATGGCTGGCACCTTAGCTGATTGAGCCACATGCGCTGAGCCAAGAAACTAAATTCTTAACCTTCAGGGTTCAGTGGTTCCCCTGATGCTACCAAATATTTTTTTTTTTTGAGACAGAGCCTCAAGCTGTCCCCCTGGGTAGAGTGCCGTAGCATCACAGCTCACAGCAACCTCCAACTCCTGGGCTCAAGCAAGTCTCCTGCCTCAGCCTCCCAAGTAGCTGGGACCACAGGCGCTGGCCACAACTCCTGGTTATTTTTTGGTTGCAGCAGTCATTGTTGTTTGGCGGGCCCGGGCTGGATTTGAACCCATCACCTTAGGTGTATGTGGCTGGCGCCTTAGCCACTTAAGCCACAGGCGCCAAGCTGATGCTACCAAATATTTAAGGAAAAAAGAAGCAGGGAACAGTGGCTCAAGCCTATAATCTCAACACTATGGGAAGCTGAGGAGGGAGTATTGCCTGAGCTCAGGAGTTCCAGACCAGTCTGAGCAAGAGAAAAACCCTGGCTATACAAAAAAATTGAAAAATTATCTGGGCATTGTGGCAGGTGCCTATAGTCCCAGCTTCTCAGGAGGAGTTTGAGGTTGCAATGAGCTATGATGACACCACTGCACTCCAGCCTGGGTGACAGAGTGAGATCTTGTCTCTTAAAAAAAGAGAAAGAAAAAAGAGAGACAGAGAGAAGAGGGGCAACTAGCAGTAAATACAGTAGAATCTCTGTAAGTTGACCATCCAAAGGACTGTAACAAACTGGTGAACCTACAGAGGTGGTCAACATAAGGAACTAGGCCTACTGTATTGATATATACATGTAGTACATGTCTAGTCTATGAAAATTAGGTCAACTTAAGGTGGTTAGTGTAGGGAGGTGGTCAGCTATGGAGGGTTTTACTGTATATGGGAATAGGACATGGGTCACTAAGTCCACAGGCTTGGATGGCTCATTTAAAGACAGGAAGCCCAGTCTCCTAGCCAGGAAAGATGCCTCTCAGATTCTATCTCTGGCCACCAGCTTGAGTTGTTCGGGTGTGGTGTTCTACTTCTAATGCCCAGGCAGCAGCCTTCACTAGGTCAGCTCCATTGTATCTGCATGTTACAATTGGAATGTTTGCCCCTTCCAAAACTCATGTTGTGTGGTGGTAATGTGGGAGGTGGGACCTTTGGGAGGTGACTGGGCCACCGTGGTCCATCCTCAAGGGTGGGATTTATGCTGTTATAAAAGGGTGAGTTCAGGGCCCTTTGCCTCTTACCCTTCTGCCTCCTGCCAAGTCCGGACGCAGCACAAAAGCACTCACCAGCCCAGACACTGGTGCCTTGATCTTGCATTAACGTGATACCTAAATTAGATAAAGATAGTGTAAAGAAATGACAGAACATTATCTCTAATAAACATAGACACCAAAGTTTTTGACAAAAACTAGCGAATCAGGGCAGTGCCTGTTGTCAGTGAGTAGGGCACCTGCCCCATATACCGAGGGTGGATGGCTCAAACTCGGCCCCGGCCAAACTACAACAAAAAATAGCTGGGCGTTATGGCAGGCACCTGTAGTCCCAGCTACTTGGGAGGTTGAGACAAGAGAATCACCTAAGCCAGGAGTTGGAGGTTGCTGTGAGCTGTGATGCTATGGCACTCTACCGAAGGAACAAAGTGAGACTCTGTCTCTGGAAAAAAAAAAAAACAACAAAAAAATAGCAAATCAGATCCAGCAACATAGGTAGATGTAAAAATACATCACAACCTGGTGGGATTTGTCCCAAGAATGCAAAGTAGGTTCAACATTAGAAAATCAATCAAGGCTCGGCACCCATGGCTCAAGCGGCTGAGGTGCCAGCCACATACACCTGAGCTGGTGGGTTCAAATCCAGCCCAGGCCCGCCAAACAACAACGACAGCTGTAACCAAAAAATAGCCGGGCAATGTGGCAGGTGCCTGTAGTCCCAGCTACTTGGGAGGCTGAGGCAAGAGAATCGCTTAAGCCGAGGAGTTGGAGGTTGCTGTGAGCTGTGATGCCATGGCACTCTACCCAGGGGGATAGCTTGAGGCTACATCTCAAAAAAAAAAAAGATGTTAATTCCAAATGTATTTATCAATTTAAAGCAATCCCAGTCAAAATCTCAGTAGGATTTTGTATAAAAATAGACAAGAGATTCTAAAATTTACATGAAAAGTTAAAGGAACAAGAATAACCAAAACAATTTTGAGAAAGAACAAAGTTGGGGCATTACACTACCTTGTTTATATATATATATAGGCTTTTTTGTTTGTAGAGACAGAATCTGACTTTATCACCCTCGGTAGTGATAGCATCACACAGCATCACACAGCTCCCAGCAACCTCCAAATCCTGGGCTTAGGTGATTCTCTTGCCTCAGCCTCCCGAGTAGCTGGGACCACAGGCGCCCACCACAATGCCTGGCTATTTTTTGTGGCAGTTTGGCTGGGGTTGGGTTTGAACCCCCCACCCTCGGTATATGGGGCCAGCACCCTACTCACTGAGCCACAGGCGCCGCCCAAGCTCACTTAAGTATGCAGGCTGACAAGTCCCAAAAGGACTCTGGGAGGCTGATGTTGGAGGAGCCCTTGAGGTCAGGAGTTTGAGATCAGCTTGAGCAAAAGAGAGACCTGTCTCTACAAAATACAGAAAAACTATCCAGGCATGGTGCAAAAACTAGCTGGCAAGCCTAGCTATTTGGGAGACTGAGGTAGGAGGATCATTTGAGCCCAGGAGTGAGGCTGCAGTGAGCTATGATGACACCACTGCATTCTATCCTACGTTACACAGCAAGACTCTGTATCAAAAAAATAAAATAAAGGCTCAGCACCCGTAGCTCAGTGAGATAAAATACCAAAGCATGATCCGTAAAAGAAAAAAGCGATAAACTGGACATCATCAAAATTAAAAAACTTTTGTTCTGAAAAGCCAAAATACAGACTGGGAGAAACTACTTGCAAACCACATAGCTATTTACATCCAGAATATATAAAAATTTCTCAAACCTCAATAAGAAGAAAAGAAACAACCCAGTGAGAGAAGTAGTAGTGTTTGAATAGACATTTCACCAAAGAAGATACAGGATGGCTCGGCGCCTGTGGCTCAATCGGCTAAGGCGCCAGCCACGTACACCTAAGGTGATGGGTTCGAATCCCCAGCCCGGGCCCGCCAAACAACAATGATGGCTGCAACCAAAAAATGGCCAAGCATTGCGGCAGGTGCCTGTGGTCCCAGCTACTTGGGAGGCAGAGGCAGGAGACTCTCGCTTGAGCCCAGGAGTTGGAGGTTGCTATGAGCTGTGATGCCATGGCACTCTACCC
>CAUYQV010024695.1:0-25891 GCA_963574575.1 Galagoides demidoff | reverse complement strand
GGCATCACAGCTCATAGCAACCTCCAACTCCTGGGCTCAAGCGAGTCTCCTGCCTCCGCCTCCCAAGTAGCTGGGACCACAGGCGCCCGCCACAATGCCCGGCCATTTTTTGGTTGCAGCCATCATTGTTGTTTGGCAGGTCCGGGCTGGGGATTCAAACCCGCCACCTTAGGTGTACATGGCTGGCGCCTTAGGCGATTGAGCCACAGGCGCTGAGCCAAGATTTCCTTACTTTTAAGGGTTGAATACTCATATACCACATTTAATTCATTAATCCACTGGTGGACACTCAGATTGCTTCTTCCTCTTGTCTTTTGTGAATACTACTATGAACATGGGTATAAAATATTTCTCTGAGACTCTGCTTTCAATTCTTCTGGGCAATATACCCAGAAGTGGAATCACTAGATCATATGATAATTTTATTTTTAATTTTTTAGGAACTGCCCTGTTGGCTGCACCCTTTTACATTCTCACCAAGAGTGCCCAGAATTCTGGTTTCTCTGCAATCTTTGCCAGCACTTGTTATCCACATGCAAACAATTGAAGTTGTGTCTTTACCTGACACCATGTACTAAAATTACCTCAAAATAGATTAGAGACTTCAGTAGCCATTTCTCCAAAGATGATGCACAAATGGTCAATACACATATGAGAATATGATTAGCATCACTAATCATTGAGGAAATGCAAATTTTAACTACCTCACACCTGTTAGGATGGCTGCTAGTAAAAAGATCAGAATATAACATGTGTTCCTATTAAAGTTAACATTAATTAGTTTTTCATTGGTTTGAGAAACTAGAACAAAGCATCCTCTAAGTTTATAGTGTCATGCAAATAAAGATGTGCTGTACGTATTTTTTGATGACTCCTGGTTGTGGCTTCTTATTCACTGGGCAAGAAGAAACCCAGAACCAACTACAGAAGCTCAATACAGTCCTACAACAGAGTCACTCATCTGCACTTAGCACACTTGTCTTATTCCTTTTTGATCCTTAGGCTGGAACAAGAAAGTCCCTGGATTCTCTATGTCTTTGGAAGAGTTAAGGCATATATTATTTTCCTTTCTATATTACCACGGTAATCCATAGCATTTGTTAGGCTTGTGGGATTGGTTGCTTAGTTGATAATAAACAAGGTCCACCTAGCTCATTTTGTTTTTCTGTGCAAGTCAGAAAAAGTTAGTCTGTTTAGATAGACTGGGCCTCACAGCTCATGGTAGTAAGAAGAATATGGGGCTGAATTCAGTACCCACATACTTATTCACTCAGGCACCCTTAGGGAATGGGAAATTTTAGTTCTTAATCCCTCTTAGAGCATTTAAACAATATAGTAGCTTGAAACATAGCGTATTTATCTCTCAAAATAAATCTTTTCTATAACTTGGATTTTGATAGGATCTTTAACTCCTCATCTTCTTCCAAAACCAGACTCCCTACATGAGTGGTCTAATCTATTTTTGCACTGTGAGGTCAGGAGGTGGCCTCAAGAGAAGCTGGCATGTCTGATGCAAAGAGCAGCATGATCAAGGATTTCCAGAGGAGCCAATGATGTAGTATGAGATTTTGGACACTTGGGACAATTTCCATTTGCTTTGGCCAGATTACAATCTTTGGCAATCCTCTACCTGTTCAGGAAGTTTGCCTGTATTTAATTTTTATGTGCATCTGAGTTCTTATTATTATTTACTTCTCTGTTCTTGGAGAACATGAAGTAAAATCCCTCTTTGAGCAGAGAATTAAATATTGAAAAAGTAAGCTAATGAATAATAATTCTTACACTGTGCTTAAGATTGCATATTTAATGTACATCTTGGTGAGTGTCTGAGTTAATTTTACAAATAAGAGAAGCTGTAGCTCTTGATATGAATGAATGGAATTGAATCTTTATACTTTGGCTATTTTTAATCAACTATTTTACTCCATAAAGAACATTTCAGGTCATATGCAAATAGATAAAAAACTTTAGGTCAAGACCTTTACTTCTTTAGAATAAATTGCCAAATATGTTATAATCTTCAAGTATTGAATGTATCAAAAATTAACTTGAGGATTCTAGGTCACTCACATGGAAAAATTAAAATAGTAATTTAAAACATAAAATTTTGAAGCAGCACATTTAATTTATTTTCTCTTCATGTTTGAAATTTTAATAATTATTAAGATTTTACTTATATCTAAAAACTTTTATTTATAGTAATAATATCAAATTGAGGAAGACAAACCAAATAATAAAGCCTATTCTTCAAACAACTCTATTGATTGCTCTGCCATACATTTTTAATCCTTAAAGTGTTGTTTCATGCTATCAAATAATTTCATAGCCCAATAATTTAATAATGAGATAACGAAGTTGGGTCTCTTCCCTAAAGTAAGTCAAGATTGTGTCTTTAAATCAAGCAATTGTACTTTCTTAGTACAAATCAGTTTCCTTGGAGCAAGAGATGGTGTTAATGTTATGACAATCTAGGAAATAGATTCTTAGCTAGAAATGGAGACACAAATTCTTAATCTTGTCTAAAACCTGAAAGATCTCATCACTCCAAACAAAAAATAAGTACCATTTTTAATGCATACTACCCTCTTTGTGTACTAGTTAGCTTTTTCTAACAAGGATCTTATTTCTTCTGAATATCAAATATGATTGTCTAGTATTACCAATAGCACACTCTATATCTATTCATGTTGTGAGGCTTTTAGTTTGAATCTTTAATGGGACATAAAATTTAAGCTCAGTTTTACCTGCTGGCTTGTGCTTGTCAACCTTTTGCTTGAAGAACATGTAGAAGGATGGGCCAGTTGATTATTAAGCATACTCAGCAAACTACTGGTCTGAGATACACCTAAACCAATCTTCATGTCTTCCTGCTTTAATTGACTACAAACGACAAAAAATAGACTTATTTGCCGGAAAAGGAGCTCTCTTGATCTAGGGGTGTAGATTAATCCTGGAATATCTGTGCTTTATTGCATTAGAGCACGGCTCTTTTAAAAGACTAGAGGTGGCTACAACATGGGCCATTTTTGTGTGCCAGCATGCTCTGAGCACCATGCATTCGCTCTGCATCCTGTATGCTGATTTGGGTAGGAGAAAGCTGTCTCTAAAAAGGCATAAAGAAATTATATATTCAGTGTAGAAATGACTTTTCCATAATTGATGTAGGTGGAGATGGGATTAATAAAAGAATAAAGCCTCCTAGAAATTTAACAGAGCTTGAATAATATTTGAAACAGTGAATCATTTTGATTTATAGAAGATCCATAAATTCTAACCTTTGGGCATAATAAAAGCTGAAAAACACCATTTAGTTTAATTTCCTTACTTTACAAACTAGGAAACTAAAGGTTAGAAAAATACAACAATCACCAGTCAAGATTTTGGAACGTGGGTGTATGGCAGCAGAGATACTTCTATTTTAACCTTAAAATTATAAAACAGCAATTTGGTATGGATGTTGCTGTAAGGACTTTTATGAAATCCTTCTGTAAAAGAGAAGGATCTTTATCCTCGAATATCACATGCTTTAGTCACTCTGCAAGAACAATCTAGATTATAAGTATTTTGGTTTCTGAGCTCTGTTGTACAGTGATATGCACACAGCTTTAATGATGAGGCAGAGAATACTAGTTTATTCAGGCTTTTTGGAGGAGATCCAGAGGCAAGAGAAATAGGAGCCAAAGGGAGTGGGCAGCAGATGACAAAATGAGAGAGGGATTAGGAGAGTGGGTGATGGAGAAATTATATAGAGAAAATCAAAGGTGGTGGGGTTGACTAGGGGATTGAGGTTAATTTCAGGGCCTGACTCAAGGACGGGGTTCATTAGTGAGTTACCTTGTTAATTAGGCAAGTTTGGGACCAATCAAGTGATAGAGAGGTGAAGACTGAAATGACTTTACTTCTCTGGAACCTTTTTCCAACACCATCAAAGTCAGCTAGTGTGGTGTTTATGGCTTGATGTTGAACTGTGTCAATTCTTAGATAACTTGGGTGTTGATTTGATTTTGCTCTAAAGGCACAAGTTCATAAACACACACATCATTTATTCCTAATTAAAACCGGGTAATTATTTTAAAGTGTTGTAATTATTGTGTGAGTTGAGTTAAAGAATATTTTGTAGCATGAATGATGACAAAAGACTTGAATATAGTAATTGTTAATTAATATGTAAATCATCCTCAGCAGCAAAATAGTTTAATTGCCATTTCATTAAATTTTATCTGCTTTTTTTGATGAAGTAAACTCTTTGATTACCTAACAATTTGTGTTTAACAGAATGGAAAATTTAAGAGAGAATGTTTAGAAGTTCAAAAATTCAGGTTGGAAGAAAAATTCTAGTTAATTATGTTATTTATCTTGAATATTTCATTAATGATCCTGTAGCTTTTTCCACAATCACTCTTATCATCTCAGCACTTATTTTCCTAAAGCTTTTGAAGTGTTTTGTGTGAATAACCTCCAGCAAATTAGAAACCTGATAAAGAGTATAGTAATAGGCAGAGTCCCGAACGGTCATTGAAAATAAATTCCAAAGTGTGAGAACTGTGGTCTCTTAGGAAAGCTGTTTTCAATTCTCTCCACATTTACATTATTGAACTATAGGAGACAAATAGATGCAATAGCCAATACAGCTATGTCTTTAAAATAGAAAACGGGTTGGGTTTTGCACACCTGGCAGAGGCAAATCTTCCTAATTAGCATCCCATTAATTACAATGAGAGCTAATATATAGATTGAGTTCCCACTATACTTAATGCTCACAGTATAGCTCCTATATATTATCTCCAACTCTGTAAAATATTTAGTATTATCGTCATTTTACAGAGAAGGAAACTGAAGGATAGGATGTTAAGCAATTCTTTCAAGGTCATGAGAGCTATGTTTCATGTGTAAATATAGTAATAGACTATTACTGAGATGCTATCTGTAGTCATCATGAACTTCAATAGATGTACCATTTAGGGAACTTAAAATAACTGTAGGAGACCCCCTGCTTCTAGCCTAGGTGCTATCACAGAGCTGCCTCAGATTAAAATTTGGCACACAACCTTCAAAGAGTAAAGAAATGTATGGGGCCCACAGCAGAAATTCTACCATCTTTATTAATACAGCTTTTCTGAAATCTCTGTAAAGAAAAAATAACCTAGAAGGAATTTCTATTTCTGGAGTATCAATTCCTGTAGCTTTGTGGGGAGACTATAGGAAGAAGACAAAGAGAGCTTTACTTTCCCTTGTGTTAGGGAGACATCCACACTTATGCTCAGCTTTCCTCCATCAATGTAGTGGAAGGAATTAAACACATTATATTTTTCTGACATAGAATTGACTTATGTTGACAAAAGATTCTGAGTGTTGGCTTGACAATCATGTTCAGCAGACCATCTGAAAAGACCATACATCATTATGTATTTTAGCTCTGAGTGAGGTTGCATTTGAGGAATATGCCAAATAAAGCAAAACAAAACAAAAACAGTGAAGTAGAAAACTAACATAATTTTAGAGGCAGGAAGGAAATATATTTGCTATGTTATTAGTTTATTTCATTGAACCTGATTTTTCAATTGATAAACAAATAATAGAAAATAAACATTATAATCATCTGTGCACTTTAAATTCAAAGCAAAAGTGCTAAAAGTTTCAAAGCGAAACTGAGAGAAGACATGATTGTTTTTGTCTTTGTGGGGTTGTTGCCCACGAAGAATTTATCTGTGTTTTCTAGGAAACAATTTGAAATATATTCAGATGTCTTAACCCAACCTAAAAAAAAAAAAATTCTTAAAGGTTCAGAAAGTTTACTCATTGTATCTTTCCAAGACCACATCTTAAAAATTTCTTTTGCACTGGGATTTGACCACACCACAATTCATATTAGGGCTTGATGTTTAGTATAAGGGTTTTGAAAGATTGCGGGCCTATTAAGAGATGTTTTGGTCATGAGGGATCTGCTTTTGTGAAAGGATTAATGACATCTCTTTGAAGTGAGTTCTTGTTCTTTAGGTTGTGTAAAGCAAGATTGCCCCTCATGTTTCGCCTTTTTTGTATGTGCCTGATTGCTGCTCTCACACGTACTCCTACTATGTGATGCCATCTGCCATGTTATGACACAGCATGAGGACTTCACTAGAGATAGCTGCCTGACCTTGGACTTCCCAGCCTCCAGAATTGTGTCCTAAATAAATCTCTGGTCTTTCTAAATTACCCAGTATCTGGTATTTTGTTATAGTAGCAGAAAATGGACTAAGATAACTTTAATATTGCTTTGTCCTTTCAAAAATTTATAGATTTTTGTAGCAATTCTTTTAAAAGAATGTAATTAGTTGTAGACTGTACATGAATATAATTACCATTACTGACCATTATCACAATGGGTACTAGAGTATAAGAAAAGGAATTTTGGGGCTGTGCTTGTGGCTCAAAGGAGTAGGGCAGCAGCCCCATAGGCTGGTGGTGGTGGGTTAAAACTCAGCCTTGGACCAAAAAAAAAAAAAAAAAAAAAAGGAGAAGGAATGTTTGACAAATTTCATCCATGCAGAATGAAAACCAACAGGGAATATGTGTGAGCCTAACGATGCCCCCAAACACCAAAAATATTAGAACAATTTGTTGACTAATAATTCTAGTTTTTTTCCTACTATAACCCCACACTCTTATTTCTTAGGGAGTAGCAAAGAAGCAGTAAAACAATGCTCAGATATCATATACAAATTTAAAGAAAGGAAAACACTGTGTTAAAATTGCAATACTCAGGTCATGTTTGACTTCTGCAATTACAAGAGATACAAGATAACAAATGTTATCAGTATACATTGTATATTACAATTGTAATACAATTTTTTTCCTTTTTAAAATGTGCATAATTTTTTTGTGGATATCTCCTGTATATAGCAAGTTGGTCAATCTAAAATTGCCAATTTTTAAGTGCACCTTATTGAGCTGGTTGTTGAGGACTATTCCTTTTATGTAAGTCATTTTTAAATTTTCATTCATGTTTTTATTAGAGTATAACATGGCATATAGAAAAGTGCAAAAATCCAAGTATACAAATTCTTGAATGAAAAATGAACACACCTATATAATCAACATTCAAGACAAAAATAGACATTGTCATCCTCCCGGGAATCCACTCATTCCTCCCACCAATTACTACTCTTTCTTCTACTTTCTTTCTACCTCTCTGTTGTGTGTGTATGTGTGTGTGTGTGTGTGTGTGTTTTCAGTTTTGGCTGGGGCCAGGCTTGAACCTGCCATGCCAGGTATATGGGGCCAGCACCCTACTCCTTGAGCCACAGGTGCTGTCTGTAACCCTTCTCTTGATGTTTAATTCTATAGATTAGTTTGGACTCTTCTACTTTATATCAATGCAATTTTACAGTACATATTATTTTGTATCTGACTTCTTTCATTCAGTATTATTGAGATACTTATCCATGCTGTATGTAGCAGTGACTAATTCATTTTCATTGCTATATGGCATTTCATTGAATAAATATATCACAATTATGTGTATATTGAATAAATATATCACAATTTATTTATTCTACTACTGATTGAATTGTCTCTAATTTAGGACTATTAAGAGTAACACTGTAGTAAATTATTTCTAATTTGGGACTACTAAGAGTAACACTGCACTTCTGTAAATGTCTCTTAGCTCACACTTGTACACATTTTTGTCAGGTGTATATCTAGAGATGGAATTTCTGGCAATAAAGTATGCACACCAACAGTTTTACTGTTGATTGGCATTTAGTTTTCTGGCGTGATTATATCAATTTACACTCCCATCAGCAATGAATGCGAATACCAATCCCACCATATCCTTTGCAACAGTTATGATATAACAGTCCTTTTTATATTTTACCCATTTTGTTTGATGTACAGTGATATCTCACTTTGGTTTTAATTTGTACCTCTCTGAAATTTAGAAGGTGGAATTTGCCTTATAATCAGTTTTTCTGTCTTTTATAAAAAATTGATTTTTAAATTTATTTATTCTCAATAGGAATTCTTTGCCCATTATACTTGTTACAAGTAACTTGTCCCACTCTGAGACTTGCCTTTCACTTTCTTCATAGTGTCTTTGGATAAAAAGGTTCTTAATCTTAATGCAGTCTTATTTCTCTTTCTTTTTTTTTTTTTTTAATGTCTAGTATTTCTTGTGTTCTGCTTAAGAAAAATTTGCCCATCCCAATGTCATGGAAGTATTTTCCAATATTTTAGAAATTATGTTTTTTCTTTCATGTTGATCTTGAATTTACCTAGAATAGTGCATGAAGTAAAGGTTAATATTTTTTACTGAGAATATTCAATTGATTTGGCACAATTTTTTACAAAAGAGCTTTTCAATTGCTTACGGAAGTATATTTGTCATAAATCAAGAGTCTATATATGTTTGGGTCTGTTTCTAGATTGCTTTCCAATACATTAGTCTACTTATGTACCTTTATTCCAGTTTTACACTGTCTTAATTATCATGCCCTTATGATATATATTGATATCTTATAGTGTAGGCACTGTGACTTTGATTTTCTTCTTCAGTAGAGTGTAGGTTGGTATTGGCTATTTGCAATTTTATGTATGTTTCATAATCATCTTGTTAATGTCTATGGAAAATCCTATAGGAATAATAATTAAGATTGCATGTATTCTATAGAAGAATAGAAAATCATAGACATCTTTGGGATATCAAATGCCCTCCATTTATTTAGGTCTTTTGAAATTTTCCCAAAGAATGTTTCATTGTTTCTGTGTAGAGTTTTATTAATTTATTCTTAGAGATTTGATATTTTTGATGCAATTGTAAATAGTATCATTTTTAAAATATAAATTTTAATTTTTTATTGTTGGCATATAGATACACAACTTTTTTTATATTGACCTTTAATTCTATGACTTTTAAAAATTCATTTATTAATCCCAATAATTTTCCTATAGATTATCTTGAATTTTGTATATAGTACAATCTGTGAATAATAACAGTTTTTCTTTCTAATCTTTACATGTTTTATTTTTCATGTCTTATTATCATACTTGCTAAAATCTCTTTCCTATTAATATTGGATGTAGTGTGGTTAATAAGGGAAAGTGCAGTATCAGGGAGAAAGTTTTCAACATTTTACTATTAAACATAATGTTTTTAATAGATTTTATAAATACTGTTTTAAAAGTACAAAAGTGGATACAACATATTTATTTAGAATAAGAAAAATTTGCCACCAATTACTGGAAACTTGGGGATTTGAGTTCGTTTCTTCCTAGACATCTTTGAACAGTTTCTCAGACATGTTAATGTAAAAATGCTTCTTGGTTGCAACCCACTTTCCTCCCTGTCCAGAATTTTTTACAACTCCCAGCAATTTCCAGCACTCATAGGGGGCTATGCAAATGACACTGCTGAGGCCTAAGTCTTAATCAACTTCATGATTTCATCTCAGGACCTTTTTCTCCCAATTTGGCTGCAGTTATCTTCCTCACCTTGTTTATTCTGAAGGATTTCTTAAGGTTCTCTTATAATACTCTTTAAAGAAATCTTTTCTATTACTACTTAGGAGTTTTTATCATAAATGGATCTTAAATTTTACCAAAATTGTTTTTGAATTTGTTGAAATAATGATAGGATAATTTCTCCTTTGTTTTAATTTATTTTTGCAGTTTTTGGCCGGGGCTGGGTTTGAACCCACCACCTCTGGTATATGGGGCCAGCACCCTATTCCTTTGAGCCACAGGTGCCACCCTCCTTTGCTTTATCAATGTGCTGATTCATAGTGATTGAAATTCAAAGGTTTACTCCTAGAATAAACCCTACTTGGTTGTGACATGTAATTCTTTTTATATATCACTGGATTAGGTTGCTGATATTTGTTCAGAATATTTGAGTTAGAAGTTTCCTTTTTCATAATGTACTCATCAGGGTGTCTTGGACTCATAAAATGAGATGGCAAGTTTCTTTCTTCTATCCTTTGGTGTAGATTTTGCAAATTTGGTGTTATTTCTTTCTTAAATGTTTGGAGAAATTCACTAATGAACACATATGGACCTGGAATATTCTTTGAGATTTTAATTTCAAATTTAGTTATAAATTTAACTTCAAAATTATTAATAGTATACAATTATTCTAATTAACTATTATTTGTACTAGTTTATTTTTTCAATTTCTATTTGTTAAATTATTTTGGATTAACATAAGGGTACACATGATTAGGTTATATGGTTTGTGTTTGTAAGGTGAAGTCTGTGTTGTTACTGAGTCCTTCACCCAGGAAGTGTGCCTTCTACCCTCACGTTGTATCTGATAGATGGGCACTTACCACTCCTCTCCCCTTTTTGTTCCCCTCCTCCTTTCTTGAATTTAATTGTGCTTTTCTCCATGTGGGTCTATAGTTGTTCCTCTACTAGTTTCAAATTAGTATTGAATATGTGGGATGCTTGTTTTTCTATTCTTGAGCTATTTTACTAAGGAGAACATTATTCAGCTCCATCCAGATAAATACATAAGATGTAAAGTCTCCATTATTTTTATGGCTGAACAGTATTCCATGATATACATATACCACAGTTTATTAATTCATTCATGGGTTGATGACATCTGGGTTGTTTCCACATCTTTGTGATTGTGGACTGAGCTGCTATATGTATTTGATATATATAGCAAAATCTATATAATAGATTAATATAATAGATTATATAGATTATTATTATATATAATCTAATCTTTGTGATAAAATGATTTTTATTCACATGTTATGAATCTGACAAAGAGCTAATAACCAAAATCTATAAAGAACTCAAGCAAATTAATAAGAAAAGAGCAAACAACCCATTAATCACTGGGCAAAAGACACGAACAGAATCTACAGACGAATAGTCAACAAACACAGGAAAGAATGCTCATTGTCCTTAATCAACAGAGAAATGCTCATCAAAACCACCTTGAGATATCACCTAACCCAGTAAGAATAGCTCACATCACCAAGTCCCAAAGCTGCAGATGCTAGTGTGGATGTGGAGAAAAGGGAATACGTTTACACTGCTGGTGGGGCTGCAAACTAAATATAGCCTTTTTAGAAAGAAGTATGGAGAAGCCCTCATAGAGCTAAAAGTAGATTCCCCATTTGATTCCACAATCCCATTACTAGATACCTACTCGATTATTTATTTTTTGTTGTGTCAGTTTTGATAAAATGTATTTTTCAAGGCACTGATACATCAAGCTAAATTTTCAAATTTATTAGCATGAAGTTGTTCATAAATGTCTCTTCTTAATATATGTGGGATTTATGATGTTCTTTTTAAATCTTTTATATTGCTAATCTGTACCTTTTCTGTGTTTCTCTTGGTTAGTTTTACAAAGGTTTATACATTTTATACTGTCTTTCTAGGAAGAACTTTGGATTTTGTCAATCCAATTTTTTTTTGACTCAATTTCTGTTTGCATCTTTATTATCCTTTCCAGGAAGTCTAGCTTATGATTATTTTTCTATCTTCTTTAGGAAATACTTCAGTCACTGATTTTTCCTTTTTGTTGTCTGGTATAGCTGCATTAAAGATTATCATTTTCCAGAAGCACATCTATTCCTACATTTTACAAGTTTTGATAGATAGTAGTTTTGTTATCTTCCAGTTCAGCTTATATTCTAACTTTTATGAAGATTTCTGTCTGCAGCAAAGAGCTTTTTAGAGGCATATTGCTTAATTTACAAACACTTGAGGGATTTCTATTTATCTCTTATTATTGATTTCTAACTCATTTCCAATCACTATATTCTATATGATTTCAATTCAGGTCCATGTGTGTGCATTTTCTTTTTCCTCTCCTTACTTAAAAATTCATTTTTATTTTGCTTCTTAACTATTCTTTAATAATCTTTAGTTTTTACTCTAGTGATTATACATGCATTCTTGGATCATAAATTCTAATATAAATTAATAATTTTACTATTTTTTGACAATCCAATGGCCTTGAATGATTTAACTTAGTTTTTTGCCTTCTCTCTCATTTTTTTCTCTGGTAGTCATGTTTTAATGCAATATATATTTTATTCTACAATTGCCTCAGTGTGTGATTGTCATTTTATACATCTAATATTCATTGAAATTTATTATTTCAATTGCTATTTATGTATTTATTATTCATTTTGTATTCTTTTGCTTTCATTTGAAATCAGTTTTACTACTTGAGGGTTCCTTTTAGAATTTCTTTTGGTGTAGTAGTGTGCTAGTAACGGACCTACATAGATATGTGTGTGTGTGTGTATGTATTTGGATTTTGGTTGTATAAAATGTTTTTATTTAACTTTAATTTTGGAAAATATTTTTGATAGATGCAGAATTCTGGGCTACCAGTTATTTTCTTTTAGCTTACGGTATTTCCATTGTGAAATCAACTGTCAAACTGACTATTGTTCCTTTAAAAGTAATTTGTTGGCTGGGCTGTGCTCAGAGGTTAGGCACCAACCACATGCACTGGGGCTGGTGGGTTTGAACCTGGCCTGGGCCTGCTAAACAATGACAACAACAGCAAAAATATAGCCAGGCATTGTGGCGGGCCCCTATAGTCTCAGCTACTTCGGAGGCTGAGGCAAGAGAATTGCTTAAGCTCAAGAATTTGAGGTTGCTGTGAGCTATGATGTCATGGCACTCTACCAAGGGTGACATAGTGAGACTGTGTCTCAAAAAAAAAAAAAAAAAAAAAAAGAAAGTAATTTGTGGTTTTTCTTTCACTGTCTACTTTAAGATTTTTCTTTTTTCTCTGTTTAAGTGTCTTTTCTTTTACATGACTAGTGGTTTTCTTTGAAACTATTTTAATAGTTGGGCACTGCAATACTTTGTGACTTAGGACTCCATTTTTTTTTATCATTTTGGAAAATTTTCAGCTATTATTTCTCTAGGCATTGCCTCTGCTCCATTCTCTACTGTGGCTTCTTCTGGGACTGTAATCACCTATACCCCACTCCTTTCAGACTGTATCTCATACATGCTTTTAGTTCCATCTTTTGATGTCTAACTCTAATTTTTAGTTCCAGAATTTCCACCTGATCCTGTTCTAAAATTTCCATTTCATTTTTCAGATTATTCAATTTTATAGCTTAGTTCCATAAAACTCTTAAAATATTTGTTCAGCTTTTTCATCTTTAGGCTGCTGTTTAGGAATTGACAAATGCCTTTAGGAAAAGTTGCACTAAATGTTGAACTCACCTCTCTGCACATCCCTTCTTTCCAGCATCTTGGTCCCTCGGTGTTGCTGCTTTACTAAATTTTTCATGCCTTTTAGCAGGTATTTTCACTGCATTATTCTGTTTTGCATTTATTTTTATGGGAGCATTGGTCTGCACAAAGCTTTTCCAGACAATGAAGAAATGCCAGTCATTGTCTTATCCTGCTTTACTGACTTTCTTATTTAATTCTTCACATTGGAAATAGGTCCTGGATTTTATTAAGAACCAGAAACATCTGAAAAAAAAAAAACAACTAGAAATGAAGGAAAGAACAAATATTTGTTGAATCTCTACTAGGTATTAGAGCATTTTATACTTAAAATTAATATATATCTTAAAATATATTTCACATTTTATATTATCTTTAATATGAAATTAATGTATCTATGAAATAGTAGGTAATTGAATTGTGGCTTTAGGGAGCCACTGCTGAGATTTTTACTGACCACTCAGACTCAAGAATTCTTAGTTTGTTTCCATGAAAGGGAAAGGAGGATGTTTAAATACCAGAAACAGGAAGGTCCCTGGTTACCAGAATCCACGCTTTAAGCAAGAAACTCTGACTTTGTGTTATCTGAGCAATTTTAGTGGGCATAATTTTTCAAATACTTACAGCAACCATTGCATGACTCATCAGGGATTTGTGCTTTGCTCCTTTGCTGTATGATGCCATTTAATCTGAATACTAAAAAATACATAACTAGGGCTTTACTATAGCACCAATGTATTAAACAGAATTACCTTTAATATTATACAAACAAGTCATACCATTGTCACCCAGGTGTGAACATGCATGATTCCTTCTTTGTATTTTCTCACTTAAAATTTAAAGCCCTCCTTGTAAAGAACATTTTTTCTATATTCCAGTTGGAAATTTCTATAAGGTTATTTAACTTCATAAGGGCTAAAATTTTGATGATGTTTTTAATGACAGAATTTTCATGTTTGGTTTCATGTCATGAGGCTTTTTGTGGGTTTATTTTTCAATCTCTCGGTTTCAAAACAAACCAGCAAGAATACCTGCGGTGATAGGAAACCCACACATTTTTCTTTCTTTCACTAGGTTGTTGAAATGTGTCCTGGTTCCAGCTACTGAGGACACATATTCCCAAGACAACCTTATAGACTCCTTTTCACTGGAGGAAAGTCACCGCATCAAGAAAGAAAGAATTTTCTTGGTATTTCTTTGAAAGCATGGACGATCAAAGCATAGCTCTTCTAGCTTTTGAGAAGCTTTAATCTTACATCAAACATTTAGTAGTGACAAAGCAAACAAAAAAGAAATTTAGCTCTTCTTTTTAGGAAGGATGCTTCCTAAAGGTTCATGCATAACAGCTAAGGGAAGAGTTACAGTGCTGATGCCAGGGTTAAACATGTGGCCACAGGAAGGGCTGCCAGGGGAGCAGTCAGAGGGGCTCAGATGATGGAGACTGCGTGCGGGTGAGAGCCTTAAGAAAGTTCACCCCACTGTATTTATCTTATCTCTTCACATCTTGGATAAGTGACATAGGCCTTTGAGCCCAGACTCCTCTGACTTTTTTTTTTTAATTACAGATAGACTCAAGAAGAGGAGCTAAGGAAAGAGTGCAATTAACTGAATTGTTCCCCAGACTTTCCTACCACCTTGCCCATCAGAAGTAGATGAAGCTGTCGCCAGAATATTTTGTATACTGCAAAATAACCATAAGAAAGGGCTTGAAATGACACCAGTGCATAGAAATGACAAATACTCAGGGTGATGGATACCCCAAATATCCTGACTTGAGCATTTCACATTCTATGCATGTAGCAAACACTAACACGCACCCCATAAATATATAAAATATCATGTATCAATGAAAGAACAAAAGGAGTAGGCAAGGTCTAACCCAGACCATGCAAGGTTCTTGTACAACATCCGACTTTAAGGTATATGAGTGAGGTGCTTAGGGAAAAGTGTTTTCTGGAAATAGTTAATGTAGCGGGGAAGGAGAAATATCTGGGTTGGCAGGGGGTGGAAGTAGTCAAGGGGGACTTCAGCGAGCTCAGAAAAACCTTTCTTTTCTGAGAAATGAAAGACGTAGGAATTCCATGATTTTTCTTGCCCTCTGCTGGGTCATAAAGCAGATGGTTGGAGCCACCAACCCTTACCAGGGTCTAGAACAGAATTCTTTGGTCCCCATTTCTGGAAGTACTTGAGTATGACTTTGTAACAGACTGTAGAAAAATGGCAAGCATTAATTACAGGGAAATAGATTAAATATACATTATGTGGTCTTCAGTTTGGGCTGAACTTGTGCTTGTCCCATAATGCAGACATATCTGGAAGAGGTGACCTACTGTCCTCATGAAGTACTGTAAGTCTCCTGGGGAGGGTCTATCTTAAAGGAAGCTGCAGGCACAGAGCTCAATCTGAGAGCACAGCCTATCTAAGTTGAAAGGAGGAACTATAGTATTTTGAGTACAATGTGTCACCTACAGCAGTCCCCAGCCTTTTTGGCACCAGGGACCAGTTTCATGGAAGACCATTTTTCCATGGACAGGCAGTGGGGCCTGGGGATCTGACAGGGGGCAGAGCACAGGTAGTAATGCAAGTGATGGGGAGTGGTGTAAACACAGGTGACACTTTTCTTCCCTTGCTCACCTGTGGGTCCCCTCCTGCTGTGCAGCCCATTCCCTAATAGGCGAGAGACTGCTACCTACCTTCAGCCTGGGGGTTGGGGACCACATACAGTAGTCATGTCCTGGGGTGAGTCTACAATGGCCTGCCAACCACATTTACCATCTGCCATTTACCACAATGTTTTGCTTCTCCCTTTCCTGCTGTTCTGTCTGTGCAAATCTGTTCATGCAGATTTTCTTGTTTTAAACCATTGCCTCCTCCAGTTTTTCATACAGAACCAGAGACAAATCTCTGGCACATATCGCTGTCTGCTTTCCACACAGAGGCTCCTGCACCATAAACCTTTGTCAGTATAGCAATGCCTAATCTTCTTAACTAGTTTCTTATTAAGCTCATTATAATAGCACAAGCTCATTTATTCCCCCTAAAACCTGCAGGATCTGGATTAAGATACATTGCTATTATTAGCTGTGCTTCATTTTAAAAGAGTTTCACGTATTCATTAAAGTTAAAGGCTAACATTTTGCCATGGCTAAAATTCACACCACTTACGTGAGATTAGAATTTGTGATACTTTACATAGCGTGGTAGTGACAGACAGAGATACTGCTTTTCTTTTATGACCAAACAAGATTACAACCTCTTACCAAATATGGTTTCTGAAGCATTTTCATCAGAGATAGATCAATTAAACCCCTTCATCATAATTGTGTTATTTACCATTGAAAGGCTAAAGTATTTGACTGATGAAAAGTAGCGTAGTACATGGTAAATGAAACCCCTAGGAGCCTAGAAGGACAGGGGTCTGCCATAGCCCCAGGTGCTTTACGAAGTTAGCCCAGGACCTTAATTAACCTCTCTGGATCTTGTTCATATGTCAAGGGGGAAAAACATAAGGAAGGGTAATCCATAGGACCACATCTATGGTGCATATTGCAAGGGTACATGTCAAATCTATTAAGTGTAGAGTATAAATGTCTTAACACAATAATTAAGTAAGTGAGGTGAAGGCTAGGTTAACTAGTTTGATATAAGCATTCCAAATTGTATATTAAATCAGCACATTGTACCCTATAAATGTATACAGTTATGATTAATAAAAAAATTTTAAAAAGTTTGTGGACATCAAGTGAAGTAATGCTTATAAAATTCTGTCACTTGTGAAGACAAATGAAGGGCCATTATAGTTTCATTTAATATTGGAATGTTTGAATTGCAATTGTATGACAAGTGTTTCAAAGCATCTGGAATTACTCTAGTCCTCTTTTTGGGTCTTTAAAAGTTTACCTTTTAGCCCATTTAAAGAGGTATACATCTTTCTAGAATCATTTTTAGGAACTGGTTCGCAGTTTTATAGGATTTTTGTATTAAAAGCTACGAAAGGTATGATCCAGTTGAAAAGCCAATGAACTTCCATCACTTTAGTTTTGATAGGTGAAAGAAGGGGAGAGAAATGCTTGAGATACTGTACAATGATAGGTACAGTAGTGATAATTCTGCAATTATTATTAGTGTTTGCCTAAAAATGTTCTTGAGAGTCTATAAAATGGAAACTCTGGGCAATATGACTACACGAGCTGATGCAGAAGGGTTCCCCCCGCCCCCACCGTGGAAAGTACATGGAATTATTGGATAAAATAGCAATCCACCACACCAAAAATGACAAGAGGCAAGCTTCCCAAAAAGAAAGAAAAATTCTTGGGTTCCATAAACAAGGAAAAGACTCAAATCAGGATAAGTCTTGCAAGAGACATTCTGTCAGACAACTTCCCCAACTCTGGGCAATCTGGACACCTGAAGGATAATATGAACTCACGGACCATGAACTTGTAATAAAGAGTTACAAACCAGACAGAGAGAAAAGCACCACCAAGAAGAATCATTAAGTACAACAAACGCTTCTTCTTTAAAAAACCCTCTAAGAAATGAAGATAATCTGAAAGAGGCTATAAATCAAATCTGTTGAATAAAAGAGGAAAGAAGAATAGAAAAAGGAACACTACAAAAAACATGGTTATGTGACAGCTTTCTCTACTTCATTCTTTAGAAATCACTGTCCCCAGATTTCCAGACCACATGCATTAATAGGTATCTTTGTCCCTTTGAAGACACCCATATGATCATAGCTTGCCAGGATTTCTTTTTTTTTTTTTTTTTTGAGACGGAGCCTCAAGCTGTCCCCCTGGGTAGAGGGCCATGGCATCACAGCTCACAGCAACCTCCAACTCCTGGGCTCAAGTGAGTCTCCTGCCTCCACCTCCCAAGTAGCTAGGACCACAGGCGCCCGCCACAACGCCCAGCCATTTTTTGGTTGCAGCCATCATTGTTGTTTGGCGGGCCCGGGCTGGGGATTCGAACCCACCACCTTGGGTGTATGTGGCTGGCACCTTAGCCGATTGAGCCACAGGCGCCGAGCCGCTTGCCAGGATTTCTATAGCAGAGCACCATGGTATGGTTGAAAAAGACAAATCGATGGTCTCACAGTTCTGTAGGCTAGAGGTCCCAGACTGGGGTGTTTGCAGGGTTGGAGCCTCTGAGACCAGGAGGGAGATCAGCTCAGGGGTTTGTTGGCACTAATCGGTATAAGTCTCCACTTCTGCATCAGCCTGTCTGTCTTCACACAGCATTCCTCCTGAATCGGTCAAAATTTCCCCTTTTTATAGAGACACGAGTTGTATTGGAGAAGGGTCCTCTCTATTATACCCTTCATACAGGACAAGTGGCATCCCAGACAGCTTGTGGAGCTGGGGGACATGGACCGGCTGCCTCTGTCTTGGCAATGTTGATGCGGTGACATCAAGCAGCAGAACCAGCAGGCTGGAGGGTAGGCAGGGGGGCCCCATATCCTAGGTCTGGGAATAAAAGGGATTGTAGCCGTTCATTTGCAATCGAGACAGTTGTTCCAGACATGTCCCAGACACGCTAAATTTAACTACCAAGCCCTGCTAAATGTAACTACCGAGGGCCAGACATGTCCCAGACATGCTAAATGTAACTACCAAGGGCCTCATGAGACTGTATATACCCCTAGACAAAGAGCCTACAGAGAGACAGACAGACAGAGAGAGAGAGCACTTTTCTCTCCTCACTGGAGTTTTCTCTTTGCCAGGAGCTCTGGTACTTCTGTATTCTTTTCTGTAAATAAATTCTGTCTTAACACTGATCTGTGGTTGGTGGATTCATTCTTTGAATCACCGAGACCAAGAACCTATTGAAGAGCAAAATTCCAGTATCACCCTCATTTTAAATACTTATATCTGCAATGATCCTATTTCCAAGAAAGATCACATTCTGAGATGGGGGTTGGGGGATGGGGCTTTAATACATAAATTTTTGGGGAGGGGAGCAGACACAATTCAATCCATAACAACACCCACATATAAATTATTTTAGAATTTTTATCTTTTTTTTTTTCATTGAGACAGAGTCTCACTTTGTCAGTCTCAGTAGAGTGCTGTGGCATCATAGCTCACAGCAACCTCAAACTTCTGGGCTGAAGCCATTCTCTTGCCTCAGCCTCCCTAGTAGCTGGGACTTACAGGGGCCTGCCACAAAGCCGGGCTATTTTTTTTTTTTTTTTTTAGCAGGCCTGGGCTAGGTTTGAACCCACCAGCCCCAGAACATGTGGCTGGTGCCCTAACCACTGAGCTACAGGTGCCCAGCCTAGAATTTTTGAGTTTTATTAGTACAGGAGAACCACAAAAATCTTCCACAGTCCTCATTCTATGCCTAAGATAAATAAGGAAGGGACACCTCACATAACCTTTAGACTCACAGGCTATGCACTATAAGGACACAATGTGTGCAAGACCCTATCCCACAGTAGCCAGAGAGACAGGAATTTTCTTCATATGAGCTGCCAGAATGTATAATGCAGCTTTTGAAAATTCTGGTTAAGGCTTCTAAGTATGTTGGGAATTCTTGTGTACTGTTGTAGATCTGAACGGATAAAGTTAGCAAGATATTTGTCTTCAAACAAGGAAAATAAAATTTTATTTATTTATTTATTTATTTTGTAGAGATAGAGTCTCATTTTATCACCCTCGGTAGAGTACCAATGTGTCACAGCTCACAGCAACCTCCAATTTTTGGGCTTAGGCGATTCTTTTGCCTCAGCCTCCTGAGTAGCTGGGACCATAGGTGCCTGCCACAAAGCCTGGCTGTTTTTTGTTACAGTTTGACTGGGGCTGGGTTTGAACCCACCACCCTCAGTATATGGGGCCAATGCCCTCATTTTCTTTGGGGTCTTGAGATTTAGGCAATGATGAAATGAAAATACTAATCATGACCAGGCGTGTTTTTGGATATAATGCCATTAGCACTTTGTAGCACTTTGTCCTTGGGGGTTGTTGTGGTTGATTGTCACTATTTCACCCTAGTAACAGCATCCCTAGGCTGTTTCCGAAAGCACTAATGTGGGGTCCAATTAGATAATGAATGTAAAACACTTATTAGCCTGCCTGGGACGGAGTCACTGCTCTGCACACTTAGCTGTTATTAGTTGAGTGCATAGCAGGTGTCACATTTTGAAAAATTCTTCCTGATGTTTTTGACCTTTTCGGTCATAATAATTTTTTAGCTGTGTTCTCTGTGCCATTTTTTCCCTCAAGAAAGAGAAGGGTCAGTGCCGCTTTGGAAAAGAGCTTATGGTAAAGAAGTCAACAATGTAAATATATATTTATTCATGTAGATCATCTAGGAAGTAGGGGAGCCACTTTGTTTTTAAGAGGAGTGACAAGGCACAAATGGAAGGAAAACTCAATGGAAATCAGGGAGGTGGGAGGGGACAGAAGGGGGATGAGTAAATTCATGCCAGATGGGTACAATGCACAGTGACTCAGTGATGGGAACACTTACAACTTTGACTTAAACTGCACAAAACCAATTCATGTAATCAAAAGATTTATACCCTCATAATATTCTGAAAATAAATAAATAAATAAGAAACTCCAAGCCTAGGGGGAAGTGATCAGACTATGATAATGCATATGGATGTGTTACATCTAGAGGAGAGAGGAAGAGAAGTTGGAGAAGGTCATCCTGATGGTCTCTCTTTTCTGTGTGAAATATCTGACCAGACCATTGGTGGAAAATTAAAGGCGGGAATGGATGAGAGGATTTGAGAGAGATTAAGAGTTGGAGTAGCTACTTCCTAAGTACAAATGTAAGCTGATTTCAGTTGGAGGGCTGAGACCAAACGGAACCAAGGGTCCAATTCCCACCATCATTTTGTAGCTGTACCCAGTGAAAACCAGGCTATTTCACTTCATTCTTTTTGTTCTATTAAATCTTGTCCTGTCTTGATAATTTTATTTTGCTTTATCTCTACTTGATTTAATTGGTAGAAGCAAAGCCAGGTGTCTTGTTGATTGCATAGGAGCAGAGAGCGGGAAGAGGGTGAAGAGCTGATGAAGTTACTGACTAGGCAGGTGGGGCAGGGGCTCAGTGGGTGGGGACTGAAAGCAGGATGGGCTGATACAGGAAAAGCAGCTCTCTCCTTGGTGGAAGAACAGAACAAATATGGCAGCAGTAAGGGGATGAGAAAAATGGAAGGAAAGGTGCTGCTGCTAAGGAAGTGAGAATTTTGAACCTGAGAAGTTGCACCTAACACATTCCAGATGGTGGATCTAGGGTCTGGGGTGCAGGAAACGCAGTGCCTCCGTGCAACCCGGGACAGGGAGACGGAGCCCTGATGTCCTTGCTTGCAGGTTGCCTCATAAGAGGTGAAGGTGTCTGCAAAGGCAGACTCTTTTTGATTTCCTGGCCTTACAGTCTCTGGCTGTGCTCCCATAATAGCTATGATTTCAAAATAGGTCGTTTCCTTTCCGCACTTTCCTCTGTCTCCTCTTCATCCCCTTCCTGGCATCTTGTATCTTTTCAAGGTCATATAACAAATCACTTTCCCAGTCAGGAGCAGCACAGGGACATAAATCAATGTAATTCATGCATGTTTCTTTCTTTCTTAAAGACTTGTCTAAATGAAACATTGCAATATATTTTAGTTACACAAATTAAATGCTGGCTTTAAAAAACGTAGTCTTTGTACTTTGTAACCTTCAAAGAACTTTACAGATATTAAGGCTGTTAATCTTTTTAACACTCTTAGTCTTTGAGTCAAACATGCTCAAAAGATTAACACAGAGGGTGAGACACTATTTTGCTACCAGCTACAATTTTTTAGCTGTAATATCTGGCCCCTTCTGACAACCAGAAAATAACTATTTCTGTTCCTCTTTCTGTCAGTCAGACTCTATGATTACCCCTTTATTGTGAACTCATTTAAAACTTCATAAAAATAAAAATTATGAATAATGGTTAATGATCCGATTAGAATTTCAAAGAGCAAAAATAAATAGACGGTGATTTCCTGTGAAACTCACAAGCCAACTGATGGCATTCTGAGCCCCCTTCTCTCCCTGCTTCTGCTCTTCTTTCTTTCCCATTTCTGTTTGGATTTCTCGCTCTCTATGCATTTCTTGTGTGTAGGGAATCTTTATTCCCCTCCAGATCTTGTCTTTGGTGCACCTCTCCTTGTATATCTTTCTCTTCCTCGTCATGCTTTTTCCCCCTTCTCTCTCCAGCTTTCCCTTTTCACTCAGCCAGAGACTTCTGCAGTGTCCACACCTTCTCATCCTGACTTCTGGTACAAGTGCTGCATTTTGTGACTCAGACCTGGGGACCAACCCCTCTATATGTTCTCTTCTACTTTTTGTTACTATCACAACAACAGGGCTGTTATAAATTTACATTTGTTGACACCATGCTATGTACCAGGCAAGTATTTCACGTCCCATTGCATAAACATCATCGAAAAGGGGACAACACAGGTAAAGGACAGCGATCCGTACTTTCTCTGAATCTGAAAGTGGAGAAACTAAAATGGTCTGTCAATTGTGGTTTGGGCTAAAATACCTTGTCACCAGCATTTGCCTGGCATTGATAAAAGGAAGCATCAGATCCTGCTGTAAAAGGGAAAGGAAAAAAATGGGAGCATTGATCTAATCCAGAGTGTGAAATCATGTGGCCGGTATCAACCCATCAGGGCTCTTAAACAATGGAAACAGCCTGGGATGGATTTCCTGGGTGGAACAGTCAATTGCACTGGGGGCTGAGTCACAAGTAGGAGTAAATCTCTGATTGCTGCACAAGACTGTCTATGGAGAGGATGCTGTGGAAGTCTGCTTCTCCCCTATGCAAGGAGGCAGAGGCATTTCTGACCGAGGGTAATGTGAGGAAGCTTGCCTTTGTTCAGCAGGAATCACATTCTGAGGAAGAATCAGGATTCTATAGCTGAGAGGGGATTGGGGTCCAAAAGTTCTCATTAGAACAGAGGAAATATTTGCAAATCTTAATTAGAGTAAGTGCCATTAGCTATTAAATCCTGAGCTATTAAATAGCTGAGAAATGTAGAGTTGCTGCCATTCTTTGCTGAGGTGGGGAGAAACACTGGGTGCTGAAATAGATTTTCTGATGGGACGCAAAATGGTTCTCAAAGATTTTAGGAACAAAGGTTCAACCCTCCGTGGCTATGCACTGATTAAAATCAAATCGTTACCTTCTTCTTCCCCAGTTGGGGGAACTCTAGAGGGGCTTAGGAAATGCATCCTCTCTTTGTTTTTCTACAATTCACCCTATGTCTTACTTCGAGAGGATTGAAAGGGCTGAGAAGTTTAACTCCAGTCTTTTGAAGGGTTCTCTCTCTCTGGAATTTTTATTGTAATAGTAAAAATTTGTCCAGTGTTGAGAATTGAAGATATTTCATCAACATGTATCGTCAAGTCACTTGCCCAGACAAGTTAGCAGTGGATACCCATTCTGCCCGTTCTGTGATTCAGCATCCGGTGGAAGTCTGGTGGCTCTCTGCCGTACCATACTGTGGTCCCAGTTCCCGAGTGGCACACGGAGCCATTTCTCCTCTGCCATCTTGCCACTTCCTGGCTTGCAGCCACAGAAAGCAGGCAGCAGCCTCCCACCTAGTCAGTTCCTGTAACCCTGGGGCATCCCTCCGGTGGGCCCGTTAGCTCTCTCCCTCTTGCTTCTTGCAAATATTTTGCTGACATCATGTTCTCTTCCTTCTCTGAAACTGGGATATTTAAAATCTCTAGGCCCTAGAAAGTCAGAATTAAGTTTTGCTTATTTTCAGTTAGGTTATTCTTCAGAGGCAGGAGATAAGAAACACACGACTGAACTCCTGCTTGAATCAGACAGAGGGAGAAGAAACATAGGCTAGATCTCAGCCATACTATCTGGTCTCAGTTATGCCAGAGTTCTCAGAGTTCAGAAAGACTTAGCCAGCTTTCAGGTGCTGTAGGCATCTGTCCTGGACAGACATAGGCCACGGCTTGAGTGAGGACTCATGGAAGTTCTTAAACATTTCAATGAACGGGACCAGAACAGGTGTGCACTGCTCACCATTTGTTTTCCCTACTGGTCAATTTCTTGGTTTTGGCACTCCTGCGACTTGTGAGGCAAGTATTTGCATATATACACCATTTTTAAGATTCTGTCACAAAAAGGGTGCTTAAGGAACCTTACTACCTAAGTTACTTTGCAGTATTCGTTTAGGTTGTTGTTTTTTTTTTCCCCACATGGCCTTTTTTCCCTCCCCCTGGCTCAGAGCATCATCAAGTCTGGATGGTAACAGTAAGAATCCACATAGGTATTCTTTATTTCACCAGGATTGTTAGACTTGAGTTTAAAAATAAAATTTAAAAAATGGTATGCCTAGTTAGTAAGTAAGGATCTCTCCAGAGGACTCAGTGGTAACTGGTTTGAGATTGACATTTTCTGAGTGACAAAGTTGCCCACTGACCCTAGTTAAGATTATTAAAACTAATGCCATGGGTAATTGGGAGGTGAATATGGTTGATTAAAAGGGATGAGTTAGAAATTGTGTAATTATAAATGAGTCAGGGGCTACCAATACTTTAATTCATTAAATCTTATAATAGAAAGATTAGTAATATTAAGTTTCTAATTTTGCAAAATTAATCATAGCATATGGAGATAGGAAGGACTTTAGAATTCATATAATTGAATTACTAAAGATTTGAACAATTTCTATAATACTCTGATTAGACAAACAATTTCCTAGTCTATGTCTGAATATCTTTAGTGATGAGAAATATGTATTTTTTTCATAGTTTTGTTTAATTCTGAGTATTTAATGTTTTTCCTTATAATAGTCCAATCTCATTCTCTATATATATGGACTCTAGTTCTGTTTTTTGAGCCCTTGAAGAACAAATCTAACTACAGTGCTACTATTATTTCCAGGCTACTCTGTACATCTGAAATCTTTTACTTCACACAAGGCATCTCCAGATTTACACAACAGAGTTCCATGTTCCTTGTGATTCTGGTTTCCTTCTAATTTTCCCCTATCTGGGGTGGCCTGTCCATGTAGAACAGAGTAGACCCTCCACCAGTTACATGCTAGATCATGAATTTTATTAGGATAACCTAAGGTCAGGGAGGGCTTTGGATGAGGAATCCTTGATGGGTTTTATTTACAGAAGTAGTGCCTTTGATAGACTTTTATTTTAATCAATCTTGTGGTCTTGTACAGACAGATTTAAAGAAGACATGTCAGAGGCCAAGAACAGTTAGAAGGTGTTTTAGTAGCAGGACTCACATCAGAGCAGCAACAATGGGCATGGAGAGAAGATATCAGATCAGAGAAACAGTGGAGGACTGAACATGGGGGTGAAAGAGAAAGAAGAACCAGGATGGCACCCAGGTTTTCAGCTTAGATATCTGGGGAGGAAAGATGGTATCAGAACCCAAGAAAGAAAATCCTAGAGGAAGAGCCAGTTTTAAGAGAAAGATAAAATCCTTCTAATTGGGATTTCATTTAGCCCACGTTCCTTCATTCGGTCTCCAAGAATATAATGGGATGAGATTAGCCCATATCACAAAACCCCAAAACCAGAGATGCTGGCGTTGATGCGGAGAAAAGGAAACACTTCTACACTGATGGAGGGAATGCAAACTAATACACTCCTTTTGGAAAGACATCTGGAGAACACTTAGAGAACTAAAAATAGACCTGCCATTTGATCCTGCAATTCCTTTA
>CAUYQV010024694.1:0-17930 GCA_963574575.1 Galagoides demidoff | reverse complement strand
AGCAACCTCCAACTCCTGGGCTCAAGCGAGTCTCCTGCCTCTGCCTCCGAAGTAGCTGGGACCACAGGCGCCCGCCACAACGCCCGGCCATTTTTTGGTTGCAGCCATCATTGTTGTGGGGATTCGAACCCGCTACCTTAGGTGTACGTGGCTGGCGCCTTAGCCGATTGAGCCACAGGTGCCGAGCCAAGTAGAACAAATTCTAAACATATTACATGTATATAGTCATATACACTTGGTGTTGTTCTTATCTTTAGAGATAATTGTTAAATATCTTCCTCAAGGTTATGTGGTTTGTAAATTGCTGGAAGGCCTTCAAAATTAGATCTAATTCTCAGCCAAAATGTTTTTCCCCAGCCCTACACTCTAGGCATTTATGACATCTGACTAAATATCACAATGACTGCAGAAGGGAACCTCATATATAGTCTTAGCCTGAGAACAATCCCGGTAAATGTCACTTAGCCTGAAAGTAATCACTTAGCAAAGTGCTTCAGTTGCTTTTAATCCATTATTTGCAATGGGTAAGCAAAAATGTCCAAAATAGTTAAGAAGAGCAGAAACTTCAAAAGAAAAACAATGAGATTAATAGCAGAAGCAGGGTCCTTCCTGGAGAATCCTCACTCTAAGATCACTGGGAACTCCTGGGGAGCTGGAAGTTGGACCTCAAATTGGGAGCACACTGTGGTATCTTTCTCTTTGCATAACCACCTTCATAACTTTCACTATTCTCTGCCATTAAAGAACTGTGTGTCTTCTCTGTGTGTTGAGGTCTTTCCCTCACTCAAACCATGACCTTGCTGTAACTAGGCGGAAAGGAAATTTCTGAAAGCTAGAACTGTGTCTCATTTATTCTTATATTGCACACAGTATCTTACACATAAAAGCCAAAAAAAGTTTGTTAAATAAAAATCTGCAAGTATCTTAGTGCCGTTTGTCATCTAAACACACAAATTTAGTACTTTTCACGAAGCAGATATCTAGAGTGTCCAAACTAATTACGAGCATATTATCTCAATTATCTCAGAAGCAATTCACAACCTAAGAAAAGGTGGCCTAGTCCTGTAAAATTGCACTGCCCTAGATTATACATGTTTTCCTCTTTGGAAACGACCATATGAAATATGAAATCAGACATAAGCAGTAATATGGTACTAATTTCACATTTGCTTACACACTGCTTTATGGCCTCATGGTAATACATTAGAAGTTCAGAAGCTATATGACAAAGATACAACTCCAGAAATTATCAAAGAAAAAAGATTCAAATGATTAGTTCTGAGTCAACAGCAGAGGCAAGATATGAATTCTGCTACTACTAACTTTGTAGTATGTAATGCCATATTTAAGTTAACCTGTTATGCAGTAGGGCAGCTAACTCAGTAGAAACCCTTCATCAACCAGTTAGAATGTCCATGATACTTAAGAAGAGCAGAAACTTCAAAAGAAAAACAAAACCAGATTAACAACAGGAGCTGTGGCTCAATTGGCTAAGGCGCCAGCCACGTACACCTAAGGTGGCAGGTTCGAATACCCAGCCTGGGCCCGCCAAACAACAATGATGGCTGCAACCAAAAAATGGCTGGGCGTTGTGGCAGGCACCTGTGGTCCCAGCTACTTGGGAGACAGAGGCAGGAGACTTGCTTGAGCCCAGGAGTTGGAGGTTTCTATGAGCTGTGATGCCATAGCACTCTACCCAGGGGGATAGCTTGAGGCTCTGTCTCAAAAAAAAAAACAGGAGCAGTGTCTTTCTTAGAGAATCCTCACTCTAAGGAGGCAAAAAAAGCTTTCTTTGCCCCGTTTAGCAAACTGATTTATAACAAAGAGATGCATTAATTTTCTATCACTAACCTTTTCTATCCTAGCCTTTTCTGTTATGCTTAAGGTATGACACCTATCCATGAAAGTTCTTTCTTCAAGCTTGGTGCCTGTAGCTCAGCAGCTAGGGCACTGGACACATACACTGGGGCTGGTGGGTTTGCCTGCCAAATAACAACTACAACAAAAAAATAGCCAGGCATTGTACAGTACCAGCTACTTGGGAGGCTGAGGCAAGAGACTCTCTTAAGCCCAGGAGTTTGAGGTTGCTGTGAGCTGTGATGCCACATCACTCTAATGGGGGAAAAACCAACCAAACGAAAAATGGCAGCGCCCGTAGCTCTATGGGTAGGGCACCTGCCACATACAGGGAGGCTGTTGGGTTAGAACCCAGCCCAGGCCAGCTAAAACAACAATGACAACTGTAACAACAACAAAAATAGGTGTTGGGCGGTGCCTGTGGCTCAAAGGAGTAGGGCACTGGCCCCATAAGCCAGAGGTGGTGGGTTCAAACCCAGCCCCGCCCAAAAACTGCAAAAAAAAAAAAAAAAGGGAAGCCAGGTGTTCTGGCAGGCACCTGTAGTCCTAACTACTTGGGAGGCTGAGGCAAGAGAACTGCTTGAGCCCAAGAGTCTAAGGTTGCTGTTCCATGCTGTTTTGGTTCATGAAGGCCAAGCTAATGCTGGACACTACTGGATGTGCATTTTTGATCATCATGAAAACAGGTGGATAAAGTATAATGATGTTGCTGTGACAAAATCATCCTGGGAGGAACTAGTGAGGGACTCTTGGTGGTTATAGAAATGCCAGTGCAATTGTTTAACGTACATAAATGATAAGGCACAATTCTTAATATGAGAGTAGTTTAGTAAAGAAGTTGGACAGGCTCGTGTTGGAATAGAAACCTTGCTACCAGATTTGAGAGATTTTGTTGAGGAAGACAACCAATGATTTGAAAAAGAACTAGAAGAATGGGATGCACAACTTGCCCAGAAGGCGTAAGCTCATAAAAGCTTTTAGCAGCTCAGAAATTGAGGGAGTCAGAGTCTTCTGTGATAACAGCACAAGCAGGAGAATCAGAATATCTAGAGCAACCATCAAGAAATGATTTCTCAAAGCACTTGAAGGAAGACACTATTCAAATAATTAACAAGGTTTCCCATGAGCATGAAGATAAAAGTCCTGAAACAGTTTTACAGTCAGCAATGAAGTGGGAGTATTCAAGGCTGGTTAAGTTGGCCCAAGAAGACAACCCACCAGAAATAGATTTGCAGACAGAAATTTGAGTTCTGATGAAAGGTGTCACAACATAAGGAAAGGTGCTCAAGCCAAACTGGAAATGATAAAATCTCAAGAAATAAACGTGCAGGAACACGAGGAATGGCCTCAGGATGATAGGAAATTCAGAGAAATGACTATGTTATCTCATAATGGGCTAGAAAACTTTCAAAGAGAAAGTTATATAGATTCTTTGCTGCTCTTTGCTAGGCCATGGCACTCTACCCAAGTGACAGCTTGAGACTCTGTCTCAAAAAAAAAAAAAGTTCTAATAATAATACTTTCCACAAAATTTTGATTTTCCTGAAACAAAGCATCTAAATAAAAAACAACAGCATGATACTTTATTTGTAGTATTTATAAATCAAAATTGATAATAATCAATATTCTATATGGAAAGCTTTCATTATATAGTACCGTGTTATGACTTACAGCCTCTTAATGCTGCTCTAAATTTTCTTTTTACCTATATTATTTCAAATTCTGCTGATGTGAAAACTCTACTTACTTCTTCATTTTGAGGGGTTGGAGCAGGTCTTTCTAAATCCAGAAAATCCAGCGGTCTTTCACTTAGCGTAAGTACACGAGGTGGTGTTTTTAGTGCTAGAGGTTTTAAGGGAGTTGACTGAATAAGGTCAAGGTCTGCTGGTCTTGAAAATGAAATGTCCTCATTATTTCCTAAGAGTAAAAGAGGGGAGGGAGGAAGGAAAAGAAGGTTTGTTAAAATGTATTTACTATCTCCCACTTTTGAATTACAACCTACCCGATAAGCATTAGTTTCTTTAAAAATATACTTTCAGCATAATATTTGACATTTCACTAATATATTGTGGTACAGAAATAATAAAAAATTATGCAATACATAATACACAACAAAAAACTGGTACCCAGAATATATTTAAATTTTTTAGAAAACATCCAATTTTTCAAACTAACAAAACCTCTGAATAGATACCTCACAAAAAAATATAGACAAATGGCCAAAAAGCACAAAGTTAAAAATTACTGACAACAAGGAAATAGAATTAAAATTATGAGATGCCACCACACACCTATTCAAACAGCTAAAATCATAAAGACTAACAATACAAAATGTTGACAAGGATATGGAGCAGGCGAAACTCTCACACATGTAACACAAGAATGTAACACAGTACAACAATTTGGAAAATAGCCTGGCAGGTTTTCAAAAAATTAAACATAACTTATAATGGGATCCAGCAATTTCACTACCAAAGATAGGAAAACATGTATTCTCACAAAGGCCTGTAAATGAATATACACAGTATCCTTATTTTAACAACCTCAAACAAGAAACACCACAGATGTCCATCAATAAATGAAGAAACGAATTAAGGTATATCCATACAGTGAAATATACTCAGCAACAAAATGGAACGAGCCGTTAATATGTGTGACAACATGGAAGAATCTCAAAAACATTACACTAAACAAAAGAAGCCAGAAAAATGAGCACCTCCTCTAGGATTCCATTCACATGAAACTCCAGGAAAGACAAATTTAGTCTCTGGTTACAGAAAGGAAATTATGGTTGTCTAGAGTTGTGACATAAGGACTGATTGAGAAGGGCCATAAGAGAACTTTCTGGGGGTAACAAAAATGTTCTATAGCTGGACCGTGGTGGTTACGTGTATAGAGACATTTGTTAAAAATCAAGTGTTTACAGCCAGGCAAGGTGGGGCACATCTATAGTCCTAGCAAGCTGGGAGGCCGAGAAAAATGGGATTACTTAAGCTCAGGAGTTTGAGACCAGCCTGACCAACAGTGAGACCCCCTGTCTTAAAAATTAGAAACGATGAGGAAAGAGGATTGCTTGAGCCCAGGAGTTTGAGGTTGCTGTGACCTATGACACCATGGCACTCTACCCAGGGCAAGAGAGTAAAACTCTGTCTCAAAAAAAAAAGAAAAAAGGAAAAAGTATAGGTTTAAAAATGTACATATAGTATGTTTTACATGAGTAAAATCTTAGTAGTTAGATTATTAAAAAATAACGTTAGAGCCGGGAGCAGTAGCTCACAGTTATAACCCAGCACTTTGGGAGACCAAGGTGAGAGGATCCCTTGAGCCCAGGAGTTCAAGGCTGTTGTGAAGTATGATTAGGCCACTGTGCCAAGCTAGACAACAAAGCAAGACTGGTCTTTAAAAAAAAAAATACTGTCTGAAATTCAGACTATTATAATGAGTAAAAATTTCAAAAAAGGTAAAGTGGGGTTTCCTATCCCCTTTCTTGACACTATTTTAAAACCCAAACATTTTCACAAAAATATATAAAACAAAGATTTAGAGGCAATTTTCTGAACACATGGGCAATACCTGCCACGACAATCCTCTCTGGAACCTGCATTATCACGCTAGCGTTTGGAGCTCCTTCTTGGAATCCTGGCTCCAGGTCAGCACTTGGTGGTGCTACTTTCAACTTTTCCGGGACCCTCATTCGCTGACTAATACCTTCAGTATATTCCATTTCATACTGAATTCGACTAATTTCCGCCATCTCAGCAGCAGTGGGAGAAGGAAATGCAGCACTCACCCTGTGGGAGGAAAATTTAAAGACAAGTATGACTGAGTAACAGAAGGGCCGGTCTCCTCCAATAGTGAACTTAGAAGACATTATCTTACAGAAAGAGCAAAAGGAAACTTCTGACTTGCAAGTACTGAATACATACAAAGGAAAAGTAGACTGAAGAAAATGCCTTCCTCAACAAAACGCCTCTTACTATCAGCTAAAACTAAACATAAAAATACTGCTTAGGAGCAGATTTTGAAAATTACTGTATAATCACATATAAAATGTGTACAAGTCACATGTATTCTCTCTGCATAAACAAATGTACATGCTGTTTATTATTCAACAATGTCTGAAATAAAATTTAATTACAATTTTAATTTAAACTCCAACTCTATAAAAATAAAATTAGAAATTGCTGTCTATTTGAATGAAAAAACCCTTAAGTGAGAAAAACCAGATCACAAAGTAAAAAATTCTGAATTTACTAAAAAATGATACAACCCCCTGAAAATCATACCACATCAATTAAAACTCTTACTGTATAGGAATCTAATGACTGAGATGCAATGAATACCAAATATAAAATTTGTATTAATAAATTCTAATGTATGAATTCATTCTGGGAAGGGAATGGAAGTTTTACAATATTAATTTATTATCTAATGCCATTATTTAATGTATATTTTGCAAAAGCATCCTGTCTTTAAAGAGAAAGAGTGTGAATATATTGAGTAACCTTCCAAGTTGTAGATGGATCCATAATCCCAGGGAAGTACAATAGGAAGAATGTTGCCCCCAAATAAAAAAAACCGTGAAAGATCATGACTAGCCTATGGTCATCAGCTGAAAAGCCACTGTCTCCCAAAGCTTTAATGCCAGCTCAACTAAATAAAATTTCACTGACCTTCCTAGTGGTGTGTCACTGCTTGTTCTTTTACTCATATTAATACAGTAAGTACACGTCTACAAGAGCTATCAAAATACTGCTACCCTGTAGTTCAGTTTACTTTACACAACAATTCCCCTACAGATCTGAACTGTTTTTTGGAGATGTACATAACAACACGGACACTGCTTTTCCAGCTGTAAAAAAGAAAGAATAAAAATCAGTATTTCAACAATTCATTTCATAAGAAAACTATGAATAAAAGTAAATATCTACTTAAAATTATTTTTGGACTTGAATATGGCTTGGTCTGAGAAAATAATTCTCACATCTCTCCTGAGTTATTCTAGACCAGCGGTTCTCAACCTGTGAGTCTCTACCCACAGGAACTGCATTAGGAAGGTTGAGAACCACTGTTCTAGACCTTGAAAATCATAAAGATGGATTTAAGCACAGTCTGTTTTATCACTTTGCAAACAGACAATGAAAAGGTATATCAAATGTACATACAAACATGAAGTTATTAATAGATTAGGGAAAAAACAACACTGCCATAAAACTCTTCTAATCATTATATTCTGAAAAGCACTAAGTAAAAATGAAGAAATTACGAAGAGAATGCAAAGGGTAAAAAGCAAATATATTTGTGACATGGTTTCTTTAAAAGGAAATAAATTTCAATACCAAATTACACTAAATTTTCAGCAAAAGGAATTATTTATAAAATAAAGGCAACATAAAAAATTAAAGACAGCAGACGTCTTTATGGTAGGTAAGATATTTCCTAAACGACCTATTCCACACCTTGACCCCTGCCTCACTGGCAGGCTTAGGAGAATTCTTCAAAGTTGGGTATTTTGTTAAGTCCAGACAACTGTTTTGATAATGACTGCTAACTAGTTTCTTTTTGTCCTTTATCAGAATGTCTTTGGGGACATAGATCTTTAAGCTTTAGATCTGGCATGCAGATGATTTAAAGACTAAGAAAATAGAGCCAAAAGAGAAAATTTTTACTCACAAATGTGTACCAACTACTGCTTGCTATGTGGCACTATCTGCTTCTGTGCTTCATATTACATCCTTTAACTTGCTTCAATGTGCATGTGCTGGATTTAGAGCCACTTTTGTCCCTGGGGGAGAAAAACGGGCCAGTTGAGAAACTAGATGATACCCATATTAGGGATTCATTGCTGGGAATTCTCTAAATAGTCTAATAGTTAACAAAGATATATAACCCCTCATTAAGACACCAATAAAAGAATAAAGAAAGAAAAAATTAAGTTTACCACCCATCTTAGTCCTACAGATGGACCCTATGATTATTTATTAGGTAAGGCAATACATGATAAAAAGCTAACTCTGACTTTATTCCTAAATTGTATTTAGAAAAATATAAAATATGAAAAATACATAAGCATAAAGGAATTCAATACTTATGGGCATATATACATATACACACAAATATACTGAGGAACAAATGCATTAAATTTCATTTACCTAAAATGCTTTTAATCTTGAACTAGTAATGCATGTACACAGTACAAAATACATAAGAATATACAGAAAAAAATGAAGTGTCCCACCAATGCAATCTTTAACCACCCAGGTTCCCTCAGGCAACATCTATAATCAATTTTGGTACATCATTCTAGATGAGCTTGCTCCTCTAACACGTGTGTGTCTAAGGATAGTAAAAGCTCATATTTTTTTGCAAAAAATAAAAAAAAAATTGAAAAGGGCTATGTCAAAAAGATTATAGCCTTGGAATATTATAAATTGAAACTTTATAATAATAAACAAGAGAAACAAGTTCCTAGAACCACATTATCTCCCTGAAATGTGCTATTCTCTGCATTCCATTCATTGCATTTCAGTCTCCTCAATATCCACCAGTACATCTCATGGTCTCAACATTCCATTCTATAGCAACTCATCAGCTATAGATATTTTCCTACAAGGATCTGACTTTGTCAAGAATCATTGACTTAGAACATAAAGGTGGGCACTGAAAGACAACTTCAGGGAAAAACCAAATTCACCAGTAGCTGAACTACTTAAAATTAAAAAATAAATGGAAACTTCCTCTTAAGACTTAACACTGTACTGTCCCCAATTATTGGGTTTTCTCCTTAAGTAAAACAGATCAAACTCTAATTTTTTTCTCCCCCATTAGACTATGGAAGTTTTGGCAATAAATAAATAAAACTTCTCATTTGGCGTTGAGACCTATGTTTTGCCACTTAGAATCTAGTTAGAAACCAGTAGCTGATTGTCCATTACATAACTAATGAGACAAAATTTCTCTTAAAATCAAAGATGACTTCAGATCTCTACCTTTCTAAGCCCAGTGGTTCCCACACATAAGTACCTAACTTACTTCATGCTTTTTACTATACTCACAGAGTACATTGATTCTTAGCTATACACTTAATTTTTCCTTAACTCGACTTTTAAAAAATGTTAAACATATTTTAAAAGGAAATTTTACATCACTACTATAAGCCATAAACTTGACATAGATAAATCCACATAAAAACACAGCTATTATAAGAGACCCTCATTCACATATCAACTAGCATCAACTCACATCTCACTGGTGAAATAGTGCACCACATACCCATCTGAGGACTCAATGATTCAAGCCCAGTCTTTTCATTTTCTATTTAAAAACACTACTACCGGGAATACCTTGGAAGTCACAGAAGCAGGTTCAAACTGATGGCTGCAAAGATTTTACCTAATTCTCCACAATAACAACAAAATCGCCAGGTTTTTTTGTTTTGTTTTTATTTTTTTGAGACAGAATTTCACTCTTTTGCCCAGGGTAGAGTGCTGTGGCGTCACAGCTCACAGTAACCTCAAACTCTTGTGCTCAGATGATCCTGCCTCAGCCTCCCAGTTAGCTGGGACTACAGGCACCCACCACATGGCCCGGCTATTTTTAGAGACAGGGTCTGGCTCTTGCTCAGGCTGGTCTCAAACCTGTGAGCTCAGGCAATCCACCTGCCTCGATCTCCCAGAAAATCTTGAGTTCTTTATTCTTTACATCACTTACTGTGGTGTATCTAGTTCAAAAATTTTATAGAGGTCGCCCTGTTTCAGTTCTCTTTCCAAGCAAAAACACTTAAGAAGTCACCGCAAACTTAGAAAAATATGTAATTAACGAACTTTAAAATAAAGTTATGCACCTACGGAAAAGTTACAACACAGAAGATGGTAATCTTAAAAGGAGGCAGCTCTATCAGACTGGAAGGGAGAGAACACAATTTCCTTTCGGAAAGAATAGCAAAACCAAATCACGAGCTTTTGGAAACAAAAAGACAGCGGGGTCCTCAAACAATTTAATTGCAAGGGAAAAAACTACCGACTACAACTAAATCTTCCTAAATTTCCTACACGGTTTCTTTTGGGATCTCAATTAACCAATGAAATTGAGGTATAAACAAATTTTTTCACCTAGGGAGAGAAAACATGCAAGATCCTTCAAAGTCTCCCCGGTAGACGAGAGGCCTGAATACAAAGGGTTCTATACTGGGGCACAACCCGCACCCCGAGCCCCGTGAACGTTTGCGTTAATTTATTACTTTTTTTTAATCTTCCGCAATTAAAAGACGCCACTTTTGAGAGGCTGCTCTTCCTTTGAGAACGTCCCTGCACTAACTTCGTGGGACGCAGCCAGAGCTTTCCTTTAACCCCAGGAGGACTCATCCTGCAGACCAAGGTCAGAGGCTCTTTCTTCCAGCTTCCCAGTTGCCGGGAAGAAACCTAAGGATGCTTGCAGGCCGACAGGGGTCTCCCCGGCGGCCGGCTTGTCACCCGCGGATGCCATAACCTGGGCTTCCAATGAGGCCTTTCTTTTTCGAATGCGTATCTTTCACAAGAACAAAACAAAAACCTACTTTTAAAACGGCAGGTTTAAGGGTATACTGTAAGGTGTGCCGGCCATGAAGGAGGACTGAAGATGGCCAGCCAAGCTCGGGGTTCAAGCGCACAGAACTTTGCTACCGTTTCCCAATCCCCTATTTTCTAGTCGGAAAAGTCCGAATTAAACCACAAAATGAGAGGCCGAACTACAAAGGGTAAAGAAGTCAGCTCAGAAACATTGCAGGGCGGTGCTTCTCTCCCTCGCTCTCCTCGGGGACTGAGAGGGCGGCAAGGTTCCCAGGAAGAGGAAGGGCGAGAGGCCCGGGGGATGGGACTCCGGCCAGCGCGTCACCACCGACGAGCCAGGACCACTGCGTGTCCCTGCCGTCAGCCAGAGGGTCGCGGCGGTGGCGCTAGGCCCGGCGGCCAGCTGGGGCCGCGCGACTGGGTCAGGAAGACGTCAGCACTCACCCCTAGGCCCACTGGAGGGTCGCCGGCGAGGGCCGCCGCCCGCCGGCTCCCGGGGCGCTCTCTCAGGCCGTTGGCCGAGCGCACCGAGGCGCCCAGGCAAAACCGGCGGAGCGGCCCGCAGCTGGCCGGGAGAGACGCGAGAACGCCCAGAAATGGTCCCTTCCAGGAGCCGTAACGGAAGCCGATTCGTGGTCATGTGACTCCGGGAAGGGCGGACGTGCGGCTCGCGCACGGGAGCGGACAGCGGGCGACGGCCTTACGGAGACATATTTGTTGTGGGCAAAGTTCGCGGACTGAGGGTAACATCTCCGCGGTACTTAGACTGGATTCATGTTTAGGCTTTGTTAAGAGTTCGTGGTCTTTGAAAACCTCCTGTTTGCCAGGTAAACCTTCGGTGGCTAGTTAAAACAAGCCATCTTGTTTTTTTCTGGGCCATCTACATCAAAATTTCCATGGCAAAGCCTAAGAATCCTTGTAACTAACCAGTTCCCCTTGTGATTCATCATGCATTCCAAACCCTTTAAGCCCTCTAATTATCAGACATTGTTTTTACAAGGGTAGAATCTGAAAGGAGGGGAAGTTAGGTCTAACAGTAGTTGGCCGCCTTTTTAACTTCTAGAAAGCTCTCTGGGTCCAGACCCTTAACTCCTGACGCTCCCCTGTGGAATCTAGGGCCGGTGGGAGGCCAAAGAACAGAATAATTTATATGCCTCTGTTTCTTTTTCGTTTGTTCGTTTGTTCGACAGAATTTCACTCTGTCGCTTTGGGTAGAGTACTGTGGTGTCATAGCTCACAGCAACCTCAAATTCTTGAGCTCAGGGGATCCTTGCCTCAGTCTTCCAAGGTAGCTGGGACTACAGGCAGGCACCAGCCACAATGCCATGCTATTTTTTTCAGAGATGAGGTCTCGCTCTTGCTCAGGCTGATCTCAAACTTCTGAGCTCAGGCAGTCCATCCGCTTCGGCCTCCCAGAGTGCTGGGATTACAGGCGTGAGCCACCATGGCCGGCCTAGGGCTCTGTTTTTATAAACAAGCAAACAAAGATATACACCTGAGTTATGTACTCCTCTAGAATCTAAATATAGTCCATTGATGTTGTCATTCTTCAAAGTATAATAATTTGGGAAGCCCCCTGAATTGCGTTCTTGAGCCCCTTCTTCATAGTGGTGTAGGAAAGTAAAAATATTCTATATCCTCTACCCTCTTGGGATCTAAGCTGGACCTGAGAATTAAACTGTTATAAAACAGATTAACAGGAGGAAAGCATACAAATTTGATTTAGTAATTTTTACATTATGTTAGAGCCTTCACTAGACAAATGAAGATCCAAAGAAGTAAGGCTCCAAAGCTTACATAATAGGTTGGACAAAGATTAGTAAATTGCTAAAATATGAAAATAAAAGCAAAGGGCTTTGGATTAGGGCAGTTAATGGTTAGAAGTGCTAGGAAGATAAGGGTTAGTTTAACAAAGTTGGTTTGGTGAGATACCTCTTGGCTTTGACTCCCTGTCTCTGGTGATAAGGACATCTTCCTCCTGGTAGGGAGAAGGGACATTTCAGGTGGACATTTTTGTCTCCTGCCTTCAAGTAGAAAAAGGGAAATCAGAATGTTCTTCTTGAATCTGCTTTTTTTTTTTTTTAAGTGCCTTTGACACAAAATAATCTTTATGCCAAAGTGGCATATTTGGGGGTGTAATATCCTAAAGTGGCAAATCATATTTTAAGAATTGATTGATTTTAGAAATAATCATTCCCTGTCAACCCCTTGGGGGAAGATAGAGGTCAAGCTGAGTAAGCCATCTATTATCAAAACATTTTAGAAATGAGGTTCCTGCTGCTTCCACTAAACCTTTCACTTCTCTCTCTCTCTTTTTTTGACCTATTTACTGATGTAGTTTCTTAGAGTGTTTTAAAGTGAATGTGTTTTGTTTTTAATGTTTTTTCATGCCATTAAACTTTCTTCAGGATGTTCTGTATTTAACAGTAGTGAACGTGAACATAGGTCCTAACTCAAATGTGATTACTCTAAACTGGGGGTTCTCAGCCTTCCTAATGCTGGCCACCCACAGGTTGAGAACCGCTGAAAAAGTCACCTCTGTACTTTAAGGTTGTTACATTAATTGCATTAATAGTTTAATTACTCCCTCTTCTATTCCCCTTTACTTCCTTCCTAGAGTCCTGATTTGTTTTTATTTATTTATTTATTCGTTTTTGATTTTCCTTTCTTCATTTTTATTTTGCTACTATTCCCCCCCCCCCTTTTTTTTGAATGGTCCTCATCCATGCTCCTTGACTTTTCCCACTTTCATCTCCTAGTTGGATTTTTTTTCTTCTTTTTTTTTTGATTGTTGGGGATTTATAGAGGGTACAAGATGTATCACACACTGAGACCCGACCCCCTCCCTCTCTCTTCCTTTCCCTCACCCCCTCCCTAGTCTCTCTCTGCTCTCTCCACCCCCACCTGTCATTAATTGTCCTCATATCAAAACTGAATACATAGGATTCATGCTAAGAAGAATGTGCTCCACTTCCCTCCAGGTAAATACAAAGGTTGTAAAGCAGAGGTTCTCAACCTGGGGGCGTCACGACCCCTTTGGGGTCCAACGACCCTTTCACAGGGGTCTCCTAAATACACCCTGCATATCAGATATTTACATTATGATTCATAACAGTAGCAAAATTGGCTCGGTGCCTGTGGCTTAATTGGCTAAGGCGCCAGCCATGTACACCTAAGGTGGCGGGTTCGAATCCCCAGCCCAGGCCTGCCAAACAACAATGATGGCTGCAACCAAAAAATGGCCGGGCGTTGTGGCGGGCACCTGTGGTCCCAGCTACTTGAGAGGCGGAGGCAGGAGACTCGCTTGAGCCCAGGAGTTGGAGGTTGCTATGAGCTGTGATGCCATGGCACTCTACCCAGGGGGATAGCTTGAGGCTCTGTCTCAAAAAAAAAAAAAAAAAACAAAGACAGAAAAGGGGCCACATTGTTCGTGGGCATCAGGGTTAGCAGACTCAAATACTTGAAGTTGGGACCTAGACCCAATGCCTGAGTGCTGTCATTTCAGGCCAGCTTCCTGAGGACCAAGCCCTCAAACCCCTGTCCTTTCAGCTCCCCTCTGGACATCAGGAAAAAGCTCTCAGGGCCCCTACCTCCAAGGCTGGATGAGAGTTTGACTGAGCCAGGCACTTGGGAGGACTCAGGCACAAGCTGGCAGGGTAAGTGCAATGAGAACCTACTGGGCATGGTACTGGGGTAGGGGGTTGTCCTTATTGACCTGTCTCCACCTAGGGACTCCAGGCCCCACTCCAGGCAGTGATGTGGACAGTGTGGGTGGTGGCAGTGAGTCTCGGTCCATGGACTCTCCTACTTCTAGCCCAGGTAAGGATATAACCTGACCTGACCTCACAGTGCACTTCTGATCATCCTCCAACCACTAGCCAAGTTCTCATCCTCAGTCTCTAACCTGTTCTTTGACTTATACCCCAGACCTATTTTCTTGACCTATGACCCATTCTCTTTTTCTACCTTCTGAATCACCCCACATGGTTTGATACATTCTCTAGCCCTTAACCATTGACCTGCCTGATTCTCTCTCCCTCTCCTGACTTTTTTTTTTTCTCCTGCAGTTTTTGGCCGGGGCTGGGTTTGAATCCACCACTTCCGGCATATGGGGCCAGCGCCCTACTCTTTGAGCCACAGGCGCCACCCCTCTCCTGATTTTTTTTTGAGACAGTCTCAAGCTGCCCTCCTGTGTAGAGTGCTATAACATCACAGCTCACAGCAACCTCCAACTTGGGCTCAAGCATTTCTCTTGCCTCAGTTTCTTTCTTTCTTTCTTTCTTTTTTTTTTTTTGTAGAGACACAGTCTCACTTTATCACCCATGGTAGAGTGCCATGGTGTCACAGAGCTCACCCCAATCTCCAACTCCTAGGCTTAGGCGGTTCTCTTGCCTCACACTCCCAAGTAGCTGGGACTACAGGTGCCTGCCAGAATGCCTGGCTATTTTTTTGCTGCAGTTCAGCCCGCGGCCAGGTTTGAACCCACCACTCTCGGTATATGGGGCCGGCGCCCTACCCACTGAGCCACAGGTTTTGAGACAGGGTCTCAAGCTGTCACCCTGGGTAGAGTGCCATGGCATCACAGCTCACAGCAACCTCAATCTCTTAGGCTTAAGTGATTCTCTTGCCTCAGCCTCCAAAGTAGCTGGGACTACAAGCGCCAGCCACAATGCCTGGCTATTTTTTTTTTTTTTTTGGTTGTAGTTGTCATTGTTGTTTGGTGGGCCTGGGCTGAATTTGAACCCGCCAGCTCCAGTATATGTGGTTGGCACCCTAGCCGCTTGAACTACAGGTGCCCAGCCCCGCTCCTGACTTCTAACCCCTTCCATATGGGCATCTGTGAGTAGTTTTGGAAGCACTGGAATCTCCCATGACCCCTGTGACCCTGAACCTCTGTGACTTTCTGACCTCAGGCCCAGACACACGGCGGCTGGTAAAAGTTTCATCAATAGGCACTGAGTCCTCAGATGACTTTGAGGAGCGAGACCCTGGTGAGGCTGGAAGCAGGAGGGATGGGACAGCATGGGAGGTGGTCCAGGCACCCCTAACCCTGTCTCCCTACAGACCTGGGAGACGGGCTAGAGAATGGGCTGGGCAGCCCCTTCAGGAAGTGGACGCTGTCCAGTGCAGCTCAGACCCACCGGCTGCGGCGGCTGCGAGGCCCAGCCAAGTGCCGCGAGTGTGAAGCTTTCATGGTCAGCGGAACCGAGTGTGAGGAGGTGTGGCTTAGGCTGATGACTACATGATCTCTGCTGACCCCCAATCACCTCCCTAATCTGAGATCCCTATAACTTTCCTGTCCCTGGACCTGCCCTGATCTGATCTCCTATAATCACTTGTTCCCTAAGGATGTCTATGACCTTCTCTTCCCCTAATGGCCCCCTGTGACCTTCCTGACTCTGTGACCCTCCCCTAGTGCTTTCTGACCTGCCACAAGCGCTGCCTTGAGACTCTGCTGATCCTCTGCGGACACAAACGACTTCCCACTCGGACACCCCTCTTTGGGATTGACTTCCTACAACTGCCCAGGGACTTCCCGGAAGAAGTTCCCTTTGTGGTCACCAGGTGCACAGCCGAGATAGAACACCGCGCCCTGGGTGTGCAGGTGCCACCTTGACCCTTGATCATCCCTAAAAGTGATCCAACCCTGTTGATGGCTGGATCATGAGCCAGATGTCCCTTTCCTGCTCTTGTCCTACAGGGCATTTACCGGGTCAGTGGTTCCCGAGTTCGGGTGGAGCGGCTGTGCCAGGCTTTTGAGAATGGCCGTGCGTTGGTAGAGTTGTCAGGAAATTCACCTCATGATGTCTCAAGTGTCCTCAAGCGATTTCTCCAGGAGGTAGGTGTTCAGACAATTGAGGGGGGGACTCAGGCTGAGGACCCTCCACATCCCACCCACACTGCTGTGATCCCCACCCATTGCACCCCCAGCTCACCGACCCTGTGATCCCCTTCCACCTCTACGACGCCTTCATCTCTCTGGCTAAGACCTTGCATGCAGACCCTGGGGACAACCCCGGGACCCCCAGCCCCAGCCCTGAGATTATCTGCTCACTGAAGACCCTCTTGGTACAGCTGCCTGACTCTAACTACAACACCCTGCGCCATCTGGTGGCCCATCTGTTCAGGTGTGCATGGGTCCCTGAACCTTGAAACATGACCTCCTTCCCTGGACATGAATTCCTACTGACCTGCCGCTGATCTGACACTGATCTCTGACTTTTAACATATATTTTCTGAACTCTGAACCTTAATATGTGACTGGTAACTTTGGGTACTTACCCCTGACCCCCAACTCTGGGCATGCGGCTGCTGGTCTCAAGCAATGATCAAGTCATTGCTAGGTTGGCCTGTGGATTCTACTCTTACCCTCAGACTGATGACCTAACATCCCATGCCCTGACTCTTTCTCCTCATACCATCCCTAGGGTGGCTGCACGGTTTGAGGAAAACAAGATGTCTGCCAACAATTTGGGCATTGTATTTGGACCAACACTGTTGCGGCCACCAGATGGTCCATGGGCAGCTGGCTCCATTCCTGTCACCTGCCTGCTGGACTCAGGATACCAGGCCCAGCTTGTTGAGTTCCTCATTGTGCACTATGAGCAGATCTTTGGGATGGATGAGCTCCCCCTGGCCACTGAGCCTCTGCCCCAAGAATCCAGCTCAGCTCCTGGACCCCTCACAACCGGCTCTGAGCTGCTACTGCCACACCTTGGCCCAGACCCCAAGTCCCCAGCTCTAGCCTTGGACCTTGACCCAGACCCCAAACTCCAGAGTACCCTGGAGAAGCATCCCGACGCCATGCCCCCAGAGGTAGGAACCCACTGGGCCCATGGTTGTGGAGAAGACCTTATCTCTGTTTAATTCTCTTTATCTCTCTCTTGTCTTTCTTCCTTCCTTTACCTTTAAAATTTCTTTTATTTTCTTTTTCTCTTCCTCATTTAACCCATGTTTATTCTGGAAGGAATAGTGAGAAATTGAGTGGTGGGCAATAATGGAGTAACAGCAGGAGACAGCCCTGCAGAGGTACTAATATGGGTGACCATTTATTCTGTCAACAGAATATATATTGAACACTTACTACATGCCAAATATTGTTCTAAGTGGGAAGCTGCATCAGTAAGCTAAATATTCAAAGACCCCATCCTTTCAGCACCTACATTCCATGGGTGAAAAGCTGACAAATAATAAATATTATACAAAGTCAGTTATATATAATAGAGGAAAGAAAGGGTATAGTAAGGGACCAGACATCTAGAGCACCAAGGTAAGAGAGGCATGTTATAGCAGTAAGTAGGATGGTGTGGGCAGGTCTTTTTTTTTTTTTTTTTTTTTTTTGGAGACAGAGCGTCAAGCTATCCCCCTGGGTAGAATGCCATGGCATCACAGCTCATAGCAACCTCCAACTCCTGGGCTCAAGCGAGTCTCCTGTCTCAGCCTCCCAAGTAGCTGGGACCACAGGCGCCCGCCACAACGCCTGGCCATTTTTTGGTTGCAGCCATCATCGTTGTTTTGGTGGGCCCG
>CAUYQV010024690.1:0-34139 GCA_963574575.1 Galagoides demidoff | reverse complement strand
CCATAATAGGTAATAGGTTTCTACTGGAATTCAGGTATTCTCCTTCAACTACCTAATTAGGCTACACCACCTCTAGCCCCGGTTGAGAAATCTCCACCCCTCACCTGTACCAATACAAATCCTCCTTTACTAGTGAAATCACTAACCACCAACGAAAAGTGTACTCATACCCTCCTATCCTTCTTGCTTTCTGTATCCCATAAAAACTTCCTCCATCCCGGGTTTGAGACTCTTCCTCGGTGTGTATGCCAGGAGAGTCACAGGCTTGTCCTTGGCTTGCATGCCAGGAGAGTCCGGGCTTCCCGGGGCCTGAATAAAACTCACCTCTTGCTTCTTACATCAGAGTGTGTCTTGGACTGTTTGCTGGAGGTTACCTGGGAGAATTTTCGGGCATAACACCATTAAAACTGGGACAGCAGCAATGTTACAGGAAAGGCACCCACTGTCCCAGGAGAATATGACAACAGAGGCAGGGGTGGACCCCTGAGCGCTATGAGGTCACTGCTGGTCAGCCCCTACCCTCATCAGAGCAGCTGGCTATCAGGCTAGGGCCACCTGCCAGCACAGGGACCGCCCTGAGTAGGCAAAGAGCACTCAGTCCCACTATACTCCTTTGTATAACTGTTACCCTAAAACTGCCCCTCTGGAGACAGAAAAGAGTTGAGAGGTTCTTGTGGTTGGACTCAGCAGGTAGATAAACTTGAGTTGGAAGACAGACCAAACCCTCGCATTAGTAAGAACTTTCATTCTTACTGGTTGTAAGCCATAGACACTCATGCGAGCATAAGTAAAAAGGATCCATGTAATAGAAAAATACAGGTCTGTGTCTTTACTGTCTCTTCACTCTGAGCCCAGGAAGGACCAGAAACAGGGAAGCCACAGTTCCTTCTTCATATCTCTGGACCCTGGTCCCTGGAAGTTACAGTCACTGCTTCACGTGGTTATTGAACTGACTTGATGAGTTAATATATATAAAGCAACCACTATTTGAACAGCCCTCAGTAAACGAAGGTGATTATTACACTAGTTAATAAAGATATAATGTGATCCGTTTGTAGGAGAACCCAACTCAGGAGACTGGCACTCCACCTAAGCTGTTCACATCCTGTAGAGATGTCAGGAAGGCCTCTCTTCTTTGCCTCTGCCATCTCTTGGTTACTCAAAACGCCTACCCCGTATTCCTTCAAGCTTTCTTTCTTTGTTATTACAAATCGATCATTTACTCTTTGGGCCACCCCCACGGGTAGGCCTCTTAGAGACTGCATTTAGGAATGATGAGTATGTGGTGATTGTGCATCTTTCCTTTCCAACTGTAACACTGCAGACCGAGCCCCTTAGGACGCTGCTGTGCGTCTAATGTTTACCTGATCGCACTTGTTGATGCATCGTGTGCATCATGCTTTCTTCGCAGGAACGCCAACATCCATTTATAGTAGGGTGACCAGACATCCCGCTTTTTAACAATTTGTCCCATGTCCCCTGGCATTTTAAAAAAGTCCCAATTTTTGGAAAGAATGCACCAATGGGCAGGAGAACAGGAAGGGAATATACGGTTTTCGGCTGCCATGTGGCTATTTAGCCAGAATATGAGTTTTGTATTATTTTTGTTAATTTTATAATGTTAAACTGTAATAATAAATAATTGTTGAGAAGTGATTATCAAGAACTGCTTATCAAAAGTTTACATTGTTGTCAGGCCCTGCCCTGCCCCGTCTCCTGCCCTCCCCCCCCCCCCATGTTGTCCCACATTACCAATGTTAAAATCTGGTCACCCTAATTTATAGACTCATAAAAGGAATCTTAAGAACTCATTTATTTCAGGTCACTGCGTTTAGCCAGGATGAAATTTCAGCTTCCTAAAATAAATGACCAGGTAATTTATTTCTACTCCCACATAAGCCTACAGCCACAAAACCTGGGATTTGGAAGCAATGTGGTAGGGCTTCTAAGCCAGGCACTTCCCCAAGGTGAGATTCTGCTCTCCACCACCCTGGAGACACCAGGGTGGTGGAGAGCAGACAGATACCCATCTGGTTTCAAATTGAACAGAGAGCTTGCGGCCTTCCTGGGAAGTTCACTCTAGCTTTTTTCTTTTACAATTTAGAGAGCTGATCTTTGAATGAAAAAAATCTGAAATCTGCTTTTGTGTAACTGTCATTCAATGTTTCTAATTGTGTTGGACCAAAACTAGTGCCTCTTCCCTGCAGCAGCCCTTCCCCCACGCCAAGTGAGAGCCATGTTGATTAACTCTCTGTCTCCTTCTCCCAAGTCCTCTGCTCCACAGAGTTTGTCTGGATGTGTCAAGTTTCCCTTTGAGAATCTCAGTGCTCAGGATCCAGCACTGTGCACACACAGCCTGTGTGGTAAGGGGGCTGGAGTAGGAGCTTCTTTGCTCTGGATCTAGCTACTGAGGTTTTGGTAATGCTTTATACATTTCAGCTAGCTTTTTCTTTTATTTTTAGTAGACTTATCACAATTTTAGCTCATATTAAGTTTTAAAATCTTCATATTTTTTTCAAACTATGGAAATTACTTTTTTTTATTATAAATGTAAGATACGTTCACTATGGAAAATTCAGGGGCGGGGGGAAGACATGTAAGGATAAAGGAGAGAGTAACAAGCATGTCGTAACCTTAGTGGGAAGGAGCAAGCACTTAAAAGCTGACTGGCTCCTCTGCTTTGTCATTTTTAACACTGTGCTGCTCCCCAAGCTGTGGGACTAGCCTCTCTTCTTGCTCTGAAACACTCAATATGCCTTTAACTGCCTTGGCTATGGTTTGCAAGGCCCCTCTCAGGAGACACGTCAAACTTTCTGACAATATTCTTAGGGATTGTGTCTCTCTTGGTATTCTCTTAGTTTCCAACTCTTGCAGCCAGTTTGGGCAAAGGCTGACATCATTTAGGACACCAGTGTCTACTTCATGGGGCAGCAGACAATTTGAGGAAAAGAATCTCAAGGGCTTTCAAAAGTGCTGGAGCAGAAGTAAGGGATCAGAATTATTAGAAGTACTTGGATCAAATCTTCATCCTATAATGCACCTAGGGCCAACGTACCTCAGGCGAAACTGAAATAAATCAGCTCCATTTGCCATCGTCAGCAACTCTAGCCCGTGAGAGCATTCTTCAGCCCCATCTCCCCACTCCCCTTCAAGGATCTGCAGCCTCCCTGGTTTCTTTTTGCACATTACCCCCTCCCTCTGCCATCCCTTGTTTTCATTTTTTTGCTTGAATGACACTGAGTCACCTTGCACCTTTTCCAGGAATCATCATATCTTAAGATTTTTCTTATGCCACATTGCAAAATGAAAGGCTTTGTTCAATGGGCAAGGCTTCAAAAGACAAAGAAAACAGAGGCCTCTCTTCAGACCTTTGCAACCACATCATACCCAGGAGCTCAGCACCGAACCAATCCAACAATTTAGCATAAGAGCTAAAGGACCCAAGTCTAACACTCTCACTGTACAAATGAGAAAACCACAGAACAGTGAGGTCAAGAAACCTTCCAAAGGTCACACAGCCAGAACAAGGAAATGCCTTCAACAAGGAAAGAATATACAGAGGGTACATTTTAAGAAGGGCCTGTCTGAAGGTGCTACTTTCTGGATGCCACCTAAGGGTGTTACTTGGATCTATTACTTACAAAAGCAGTTGTGTTCTATTTAGTCACGCTTCTTTTACCTGCTATTCCTCCACACTGGGTCAAAACCAAGCTCTAGACACCTTCTCTAACTGAATTAGGAACAAAAGAATCTAGGTCTTAGTGTGCCCAATTCTACTACTTAGGAGTCACCTGACCTCAGGAACACCATGTAACTGCTGCCTCCTTCTTCTCCCAGCCTGGCCTTGCCCTGACCAACGTGGGCTAACAGGTAAGATGAAGCACACAGAATCTCTCTGCAAGAGGGAGAGCATTTAAAGCGTGAGGACATGAGGAGATGCTTTCCGCCCTGCCTGTACTGGAACCGCCATGGGGCTAGAGACGGGGTGGAGGTGAGGTGGGACCCGGTGTCTTCATGCTTTTTTCACTAAGCTCCACAGGTGATGTTAATGCACAGCCAAACATGGAAACCGCTGACAAAGCATAAACGACAAACAGAGGAGAAATAAATTACTCTGCTAGCTAAAGGAAGGTCTTAGATTGTGCATACTTTAAACTTTTTACAGTAGGCAACTAAGGGCCAACTTAAAGAACATTGCCTGCCCTTTTCAGGGCACCCCAAACTCTAATCTCAGGTCCTTTCCTCTTCCTGTAGAAAGATGTATGTTACTTCAATGACACGACTTTTCTTACCTGGTAGTCTAAACACACACTCTATGAATTATCTCTGTCTGACAGTATGCTATAGTCAGATCTGAGTAACATCTTTTATACTTTAACCTCTGAGCATGCATGTGGGCCATAGTCTGTCCTTTATGGTCCAGGACAGCAATCTGACCAGGCCTTGGATGATGGATTCATAGAAGCCCAAGTCTCCAGAGGGGTGTGTAAACCAGACTGTTAACATACTTCATGGGGCTACTCCGTGAGAGTCCTTGTTCTCCTCTTGTATAATTGAGTGGCCTTGAACAAGTTGCTTAATCTCTCCAGGTCTCTAAGATTAATATTATCAAGCATTTTCTTCTTTGTGGCAGCTCTCTTTAAAATATCAGTTCAGCGTTATCAGAAACTTGCTGCAGTGCCCATAGCATTAAAGAAAATGGGCAAGAATAAGAAAAAGAAATTTTAAGGAACTTTTCATTCAGTTCATGGGATACCAAGCTGGACAGCTGTTACTTTGTCTGCCCAGCAGTTCTTTCCCCTCTGCTGGGGATAGAACTTCCTTCCGTGAGAACCTGCTCCTTTCTTCTTCCATATGGCTCTGAGGAAGCGGCTGGTCAAAGAACCTTAGCCCCTTCCTCTCAGACCACAGTGAGGGCATGTGAGCCTGGCTTAACCACAGTAATATCCTACTCACCTGTGCACAATGATTAGTCTGGGAATTCATCCAAGTATTGATCAGAAAGGAAGGAAGGAAAGGAAGGAAGGAAAATAATGAAGAAAGAGAACATAGAGCTGGAAAAGATCTTAGGGATAATCTGTCTAGTCCAGTGGGGCCCACATCTGGCTAATTATCAAATCACCTAAGGAACTTGTTTTAAAAAATACAGATTTGAGGGCCCGACGTGGTGGAGGAGTATTGCTTGTCAACCAGCCTGAACAAAAGGGAGACCCTGTCTCTACAAAAACTAGTAAAATTAGCCGGGCATGGTGGAGTGCAACTCTTTGGGAGATGGAGGCAGAAGGATCGCTGGAGCCCAGGAGTTTGAGGCTGCTGTGAGCTACAATGCTATGATGATGCCACTGCACTCTACCCTGGGTCCTAGCTCAAACAAACAAACAAAAAAGTGAACAAACAAGCAAAACAATAGATTCTGGGACCCTAGCCCCAGAGATTAGGATTTTGTAGTCTAGTAAAACTGTATTTAATAGGATAGCTTGGCTGTGTGTATTTCTTTGAATATTTTTGGGGGGAGAAAACTTGAAACATAAGAGACCACATGTATTTTTAAAACTTCCACTTCCCAATCCCCCCACCCCCACCCCCAAGCTGATTCTGATAATTAGCAGTTGGGGCAGTCACAGTCCCAGACAACTCTATCTAGTCGACAGAGGAAGAAACTGAGACTTGGATTAGGAGAGGTAAAGTGACTATGCAGGGCCACATCTCATTCCATCACAAACTCTCCAATCTTCCAGGATAGAACTGAGCCAGACTGCATATCTAAGAGCCTTGATATATTAATAGTGTTTTCTCCCAATATTGTTTTTTGGGTTAACACGTTTCATTTTTGAAGCAGCTTAAAAGATTCCCAGCCACGCTGTAAGGCACTCAGATTTGTGCAATGTTTACAATGACTTTGTTGTTCATTAAACAAATTTACCCAGACTAACCCAACATGAAAGAAATCATCTTGTTTACAGTGAGATCCTGGCAAAAATACACGTAGCAAAGACAGACAAACACACAGAAACCTGGGTTGCGGGTGGGACATGATTTGCCACATTCAAATTTTCTCATTAGAACTTGTTTTATTTGAACATGACTCAGTACCCCGTGTAAATGCAAGGTTGTTAATCTTATTACTATATGGAAAACAAATTAATTAGTATGCATGCTGTTAGAGATGAGTTGTTAGGTTGGTGTTGGAAAGATTAGGAAAATACACTCATTACTCCAAATGATATCTGATAATACGTGTCTGACTTCCATTTTAAGATCTGTTCCAATATATGGGCAACCAATATAGCTAAAAAAAAAATCAAGCTTTTGTGCTCAGCATCTAAATATTCGTGTTGTCTATATTCACACGCTGGCCTTCTTTGTTTTAAAACAAAGGTCAGTGTGATGACTAACTGCTTGTCACTATCCGTCAGCCAGAGACCTGTAGGGGACACCTTCTTAGGTTCCAGCTCCCACCCTATATCCAAACCCAGCAGAGAGTGACCTTCTCTGTCCTCTGCTTGGCCACAATGCTACATGCTCCTCCTTGAGTACTAGCTACCTTCTTTCATAGTCATAATGAACACATCTCATTTTTCGAGGAGAATGTGTGTTCCTTGAGGATGGAGACTATATTCCAATTGGAGGTCCAAATGCATATTGATCAGAATATCATGCTGCAGGGGGAAAAATAAACATGAAGAATGAGGGAGTTTTTTATATATCAGTATGGAATAATTACTGTGTTCAGTGTACACAGATTGACTACCTCTGTAATTAATAACCAGGTTACCAGGGAGGTGTACTGGGTGGTTAAGGGATAGAGGTAAGAAGACATTTTCTCTTAGGCTCTTTTTGTACCTTTTGAATTTGAGCCATATGTATGTGCTCCCTCGTTAAAAAAAAAAAAAGAAAAGAAAAAGAAGAACATATACTAATTTAAAAGTAAAATCTAGTAACAAAGAAATATTTGCTCAAAGTTAAAACAAAGCAAGACAGGGTGGTGCCTGTGGCTCAAGGAGTAGGGCGCCAGCCCCATATGCCAAGGGTAGCAGGTTCAAACCCAGTCCTGGCCAAAAAGAAAAAACAAAAATAAACAAACAAACAAACAAAAAAGCAAAGCAAAACAAAATAAGACAAATGAATAAAAACAAACAAATGTCATTGGGGAATCCTTTAATTAATAAGCCTGTTTCACTTTAACTCAGTGTTACCCTGACTTATTTTACAATGAAGCTACAAAAGAAATATAAAGTGTTTGGAGTTCCTCAAATGGGTTTGACTCTGATAACCTTCCTATCTCACAAAGCACCCATGACCCTCTGATGCGCTCTAGGCAACATTTAAACCAGAGATTAGAGCCTGTCTCTGCCACCAGATCTGCAAATAAACCTGGACAAGTCCTTTTTCCTCTCTGGGCCTCAGTTTCTCCATCTCCAAAATAAGCCAACAGATTATCTCTGATGTTCCTTCTAGCTCTGAAGGTCAGGGATTCTTTGGCAAAAATATATCAAAGTTCTTCTCCGGAGTAAGCATGTGGTTTGAGCAGCAATCAGAGCCAAGGAAGTCTATGATGCTTGTTAAAAATTACACGTTTACCTGACATGAACATATTTTCCCAGCTTCTCCAAAAACCTGGGGGTATTGGAAAAAAAAAACACCAGAATATTTTCTAGGAGGTAATAAGAAACAAATGCAATAATTTTTGGTTTACAACAGCTACTGACGATATTACCAAAGTCTTCCAAAGTCTTGCCAAAGTGCACTTCCACTTACTCACTGTACAACCTTGGACAAAATCCTGAGTCGCAGCTCAGTTTCCTCAACTACAAAATGACTATAATAGGGCAGCACCTGTGGCTCAGTGAGTAGGGCACTGGCCCCATATATCAAGGGTGGTAGGTTCAAACCCAGCCCCGGTCAAACTACAGCAACAACAAAAAAATAGCTAGGCATTGTGGCGGGCACCTGTAGTCCCAACTATCTGGGAGGCTGAGGCAAGAGAATCGCCTAAGTCCGGGAGTTGGAGGTTGCTGTGAGCTGTGATGTTACAGCACTCTACCAAGAGCAATAAAGTGAGACTCTGTCTCTTAAAAAAAAAAAAAGACTATAATAATTGTTTTGCTGGTTTCCCTATTATTGATATAGGCATTTAATTTATGACAGCAGCAGAGATAAGAGAACCTGTGACAGGTTTGTCAAGCCACTTATTTAATGCAGTAAAAAATGTTTCTTATCAAGTTATATTTCATTTATTGGTAGATTTTCCTTAGCTGTAGCAAGAGTATGGCATGAAGCTATCATACTCACCCTCTACTGGAGGCAAAATAAATTCATGAAAGCCTTTTGAAAAATGATTTGCCCATGTATATCAAGAACTATGCAAGAATTCAGGCCTTTTGACCTAGCAAATCTAGATCTGGGGATTTTAAAGAAATGACAAAAATAGGAGAGAGCGATATGTATGAAGACATGTACTTTGGGATTATCTGTGATAGTGAAAAATTGGAGTCCTTCTAAATATATAATACTAGGGAATGATATATCCACTTAAAAGAGTATTAAGCAGCCATTAAAATAATTATTAAAACATTTATTTTTAAATGATAATTATTAAGACCTGTGGCATTATGATGATAAACTGTCAAGTGAGAAAGCTGAATACAAAGCTGTAACTACACTAATAAATCACCTATGTAAATTTTGCCTGCGTGTAAAAAGAGGAACGCTGAACAGTTCATTTGTTAGGATAGTAGGATTATGGATAATTTTCTTTCCTTTTAATTTCCCTTATTGTTATAACATTATGAACTAAAGAAAAATCTGAAAAAAAAATACAATGGAAGGAACAGATAGGTACATTCTGTTGTATCCTTTGTAATTCCTTTTTCTGGAGAAAGGGATTAAATGTGGCTTACCATAGTAAATCATAAAATAAGACCCACATATTGCATTTGCTCTAGGACCCTCCTACTCTTCTGAGAATAAATTAAAATATAAACACCAAGAGTTGAGTTTTTAAAATCCAGGATTATCTCATTATTCTATTTAAAATATTTTTAAAAAGAAAATGCATTCTTTTTTTTATTTTGGATTAAAAGTTTCCCTGGCCAAGTTCCATATATCTGTTCTTTCCTGTTGGCAGGGCATGGGTCTCCATTCCTACCATACGTATTTCTCTACCTGTTACCTTCCACTCAGATGTGGAGACAGTGATGGGCAAACCAACCAGACCGAAGGGACCCCAACAGCTCCTGCTTTGTGAAATGAACATACTGTTTCTTCCCAGGCTGCAATGGAAGGGTCTGGTGTCTGGTGTCAGGATCCCCTGAGACAATGTGCAGGAAGATACAGAAGTGCTTTGCAAATCCTCCAGAACTGTGTCTAGTCAGATCCTTTCCTTTAGGAGTCAGTGTGACATAATGGATGATATACAGGTGTGAACAGGTTGAGAGCACAGGAGGGAGGAGGCCTGGCTTTCAGGGAAGCCCTGTAGTGGTAGTCGTTAAAAGATCTGACTGTGAAATTGAAACTGACTTTCAGATTCCAGCTCTGTTGTCCTCCCAACTGTGTGATCCTGGGAAGAGTTGAGGCTTTGTCTGTGAAACAGGAATATTTAGTAAAACCTACGGCACAAAGTTGACCTAAGGATGAAATGTGGTCGTATGTGTAAAGCACAGTGCCCAGTGAGTGTTCAAGAAACGTTAGTTCCATTCATTAGTCCTACCCTGCCCACTCCCTATAGAATCATGGCCAATTCTACTTCCTTTTCTGGGTCTTAGTGGCTCTGTCTGTAAAATGGGAGAAGGACCCGGACTGAGGGTCTCCCAGGGTGTCTTAGCATAGGTAGGGCAAGCTTATGCTTTCATAGTGGTGATTGAAACACCTTTTTTTTGAGACAGAGTCTCACTATGTTGCCCTCAGTAATAGAGTACAGTGGTGTCACAGCTCACAGCAACTTCAAACTCTTGGGCTTAAGTGATTCTCTTGCCTCAGCCTTCCAAGTAGCTGGGACTACAGGCACCCACCACAATGCCCAGCTACTTTTTCTTATTGTAGTTGTCATTGCTGTTTAGCAGGCTCTGGCTAGATTCGAACCCATCAGCCCCAGTGTACATGGCCAATGCCCTAACCACTGAGCTATGGGCACCAAGCCTGAAGCACCTTTTGATGTCCTTTTAAAAATGTAAGCAAGGATGGTGGTTTACACCTGTCATTGCTTTCTGAGACGGTGAGGGATCCCTGGAGCTTAGTAGTTCAAGCCACCCTGAGCAAGACTGGGACCCATCTCTACTAAAAATAGAAAAACTAGCTGGGCATGGTGGTGGGTGCCTGTAGTCCCAGCTACTTGGGAGGCTGAGGCAGAAAGATTGCTCCAAGGCCAGGAATTTGAGGTTATAGTGAACTGTGATTATGCCACTACACTCCAGCCTGGGCAACAGAGTGAGAGCCTGTCTTAAAACAAACAAACTAGATTGCCTGATTATCTATAATCCATGGGAACACAGTCATGAGAATGAGATTCCAGAAATTCCCTGCAGATTGGGCTCTCAGTCCCGTGATTCTGGCCCTGCTTTACTACTGAATGTGCTTCCTCCAGCTAACATCCCAAGACCACCCACCCCTTCCAGTCAGTATTATTCATCCAAAGACAGGGTAGATGTTGGAATTCCCCTCACCCTGCCTGAGCAGATATTTTCATGGGAAATGTCACTGTGCCACCTTGTTTATTATTTCCTGGGGGCAATGACCCCCAGTGAGCAGAACCAGGACCAGTGAACAGAAGCAATTTGGAAGCTGATACATCTTCAGTGAGGGAAAGGACTTCCTAGCAGCCATCCCACATGCAAGGGGCTGGTGAGCTCACTGTCCCTGGGGGTATTCAGCCTTAGGCTAGATGAAGGTTCTATTACTTTTACAATGGCACAATCGTGATAGAACCTTACTTCAGTTTTGAGTTTTGCTCTTTTCTTGGGCTCCTGTACTGGGTTATGTGTTATAATACTCTGTTATGATCCTGGGCAGTGGCAGTGAGCACAGCTCCCAGTTACATTATCCAGAGGGTGAACAGCTGACAGTCAGCAGTGTACTGTGTTGCCAATGAATTTACCCAGTTGTGGCCTAATGTGAGTGTTCTCAACATGTTTAATTAAACAGTCCTGTACCAATTGGGGAGGAATGGCAGAGACGGTATATTATTGTATGTCCCTGACTCCCCCACCATTCATTTTTGCCTTAAGGTAGGCTAGGGTAAGCTGTGATGTTTGGTAGATTAGGTGTGTTAAATGCATTTTTAACTTATTATATTTTTAATCTATGATGAGTTTATTGGGACGTAATCCCAGCGTAAGTTGAGGAGTATCTGTACATTCATTAATGCACTACTAGTTGTACTGTTTTAGAGGCTCTGGCCTCTTCTAGTTCTCTCTGAGGAGAATGCCCATTGGCATGACTCATTTTCCTGAGCCTTCTTTTCTACAGAGTGAAATTATTTCCACAATTTACAGGATGTGTGTGTGTATACACTAGAATTCACCTCATTAATGCACTGTTGACTGTAATTATGTCTTTTCATTTTTCCTCTAGGATCTGAGATTTTCTTCCTCCAGCTGTGTTTTATCCCAGCAAGTCCAGATCCAACATTGTCTTTTCAGAATTTTAGCAGTAATGTCATGACAGCTGTTAACCTTATGGCTCTCAGATGTGCTTGAGTTGAATTTTGCTTTCTCTCTTTCAATGCCGGGAAAGGATACTTTAAAAAAAAAACCACATACTTTTTCAACACATGAGTACTGTCGGCCTCCTCCTACACAAACTCATAGCTCCTGTCAAATGTTGGACCATTGGTTCTTCTACCAAAGGAGAAATATATTTAGTCAACCAAAAAAATATTTTCTTTAAACAGCAGTGGAGGAATCTAAACCTGTCCTAACAATACTTTGTGAAGTGAGTGCCCAGCTGTTATATCATTTGGTCCTCACAATAGCTGTGAAAGCTAAGTTGAGGGAGTGACAATTATTCTCCCCATTATATAGGTTCAAAAACTGAGAGGCAGGGAGGTGAAGTCATATTTCTGGTATTTGGTAAAGCAGGGGCTAGAGTCATGGACTATAGAGCCCTAGCTTGGGGGGATAGGCTTCACCTTCACATTTATTTATTCATCAGATTCTTATTTTTTTTTTCTTTTTTGAGACAGAGCCTCAAGTTATAGCCCTGGATAGAGTGCCTTAGCGTCACAGCTCACAGCAACCTCCAACTCCTGGGCTTAAGTGATTCTCAATGCCCGGCTATTTTTTGGTTGTAGTTGTCATTGTTTGGCAGGCCTGGGCCAGATTCTCCCCCGCCAGCTCTGGTGTATGTGGCCGCTTGAGCTACAGGTGCCACCCCATTCACCAGACTCTTAAATGAACATTTTTCATGTGTAAGTCCTGTGCTGTCAGGGAGTTGCAGAGATGGATCAGACACTGTCCCACTGCTTTTGTCAAAGGAAGGCAAGAAGACAAGGAGCTATGACTGTGTGACAAAGGCATTAGCAGAAGTGTGGGACCCAAATATAGCCCACTGTGTTCACTTGTGGAGTAAGCCTAAGCAGAGTGCAGACACAAAAGTGCATAGAAGCAAACAACATGACTTCTGCTCAGCCAGGGAGGCTCAGCAAGAAAGGCAATCTTGCAAATATCCAAAGGAACTTCAGATGTTTCCATGGTGCCACCTGGGACTGGTGGATAGGTGGTCCAAACTTTAAGATTGCCTACTGTGGTTCTTACTATATCTGGATGTGGACGCTGTTTCCTCAACTGATCCTAGTTTCACCACCGGCAAATCTTCTCTGTCTTCCTGTCTTGCCAATTCCTATAAATAGGCCACATATTTTTTACCTCCAAGCTGTTGCTCTTAATGAACGCTTAGTATGTAACATCCTTTCCCCATCTTTTCCCACTCAGATCAAATGCTGCCTTCTTTAAACATGTTTCATAGATTTCCACTAGCAGGGAGGGAGGACTCCTCCTTCATTTTCCTAATTGTATTTAATGAAAAGCCTTTCAAAGGCTTATTTCTCCAATCTGACTATGAGTAACTTGAGGGCAGGAGGCTCTCATCTGCCTCTAGAACTAAGCACCTGACTCTCTTTGATGAATGGCATTGAATTAAAAATGAAAGGAATAGCTCCATGCCCTAGAACATGGTTATGGCACCAGCCACATGCACTGAGGCTGGCAGGTTCGAACCCAGCTTGGGCCAGCTGGACAACAATGACAACTGCAACAAAAAAATAGCTGGGTATTGTGGTGGGGGCCTGTAGTCCCAGCTACTTGAGAGGCTGAGGCATGAGAATTGCTTAAGCCCAAGAGTTTGAGGTTGCTGTGAGCTGTGATGCCACAGCACTCTACCAAGGGCAATAGTAAGACTCTGTCTCAAAAAAAAAAAAAAGAAAAAAAATGAGAGGAAGGAACACCTCCATCACCAAAGTCAAGATAGTCTGATGGTTCTCTGGTCCTTTTGGGAGCAAATTAGGAATGCTTTGTAAGTGTGGCTGCTGGTACTTTTGGGGACTAGATGCTGCCATCCTGACAAGTTCTTTTTTTTTTTTTTTGAGACAGAGTTTAATTCTGTCGCCCTCGGTAGAGTGCCATAGACTCACAGCTCACAGCAACCTCCAACTCTTGGGCTTAAGCGATTCTCTTGCCTCAGCCTCCCAAGTAGCTGGTACTATAGGTGCCCACCACAATGCCTGGCTATTTTTTTGTTGCAGTTTCCACTGCTGTTTTAGCTGGCCAGGGCTGGGTTTGAACCAGCCATCCTCGGTATATGGGGCCAGCACCCTACCCACTGAGCCACAGGAGCCACCCCTGACAAGTTCTTGATGTTGATGTTGGGACAGGTATAGACCTGGTGAGGGGCCAGGAGGCAATGAATCATGATGTTTTAGTCTTTGCCCTGGAAAAGCTTTTGAACCGGTGTCTCACATTGAATAGTCCAGATACTTCCTGCATCTGACTCACCTGGGAAAGTTATTATACATCCAGCTTCCTAGCTCTCTGCAATAACATTAAGTCAGGCCCTCTGTGGCTGGGGCCCAGGGATCTGCATGTTATTCTTCTCACATTGAAGTTTGGAACAGAATGACTTGGTGTTGGAAAAGCTGGTGACCAGAGGTGAAACCCATATACCTGGAGGAATGATGAGAGAAATGGACGCAAATACGTCATCTGCAACCCACAGGGTAATAAGAAGGGAAGAGCTCAAGGCTGTGTGTCCTGAGCAGGGAGTGGTGGCTAGAAGCTGTGATTCTTAGTGGGTCCTTCACAGCTTAGCACAGCAGTTCTCAACCTGTGGGTTGTGATCCACAGGAACTGCATTAAAGGGTTGCAGCATTAGAAAGGTTGAGAACCACTGGCTTAGAAGGATTTAGTAAAGTGCATGAGGAGCATTCCAGGCTGAGGTTTTTGAGGAATTTTGTGCAAACTTTCTAGGGAAAAAAGGTAAAGAGATGGTAGGGATTAAGCTTCCCCCTGTTTCCCTTTTTTGGTCTGAGGGCTGTTCCCTTACTTCTTCCCTTTGGCCCTTGGGTCCACTTACTTCATCTGGCAAGGGGAGAATATGTGTCTTTAACTGCTGCTCTGGCAATCTTCAGCCAGCTGTGGCAGGGGTCTTCCCACTTAGTCCCTCTTCTTTCTTTTTCTTTCTTTTTTTTTTTTTAGAGACAGTTTCACTTTGTTGCCCTTGGTAGAGTGCGTAGCGTCACAGCTCACAGCAACCTCCAACTCTTGGGCAATTCTCTTGCCTCAGCCTCCCAAGTAGCTGGGACCACAGGCGCCTGCCACAACATTCGGCTATTTTTTGTTGCAGTTTGGCCAAGGCCAGGGTTGAACCCGCCACCCTCGGTATATGGGGCCAGTGCCCCACTCACTGAGCCACAGGCACCGCCCAGTTCCTCTTCTTTCTTTGGCTTCATTTTTTTAAACTGCCAAGAATTCCTTCCCTCAGAAGCATTTCTATCACCCCTCCCCCCCAGCCCTCGGCCAGCTATTTTCACAGCATTCTGCTTGTACGTTGCCTTTTCTGTTAAATGGGGATATTAATTATGCCATCTACATCCTTACTTATCTAGCAAAGTCCGATTCACTCTTCAACACTCATCTCAGTTCACTTCCTTGGAGAGGTCTCCTCAACCTTCCCCCTTTCCTGAGTCTGTCTTCACCACCTTGCTCGGTTCTCCCAGAGCCCCCATTGCTTATACCCATCTTAGGATCTAAGTAGAGGTCTGTCCTCTTGACAGGGTCTGGAGCTCAAGTGACATTGTACCCTGGCTCCTGACCCCAGGGCTCCCCTTCCCAGGTGGCTTTAAGGATCAAAGGATTCTTTGTAGAGGTTCACTGAGGGCCTCTCTGCAAATGTTCCTACCCTCCTCCCTGGCTTTCATGACAGTGAAGGGCACAGGGCCGGCCCATTAGGCAGAAGGGGCAGGAAATCCCAGTACCTCAGGCTCCCTGACTGGGTCTGGAGAAAGAATAGAGGGCTATCTGTTTATGGTATGTGGTCATCTGGACCAAGAAGCATGCTGTCACCACTCTCCTCCACCTGTGCCAGTTGTGAATCAGGTTCAGCTTGGGTGGCCAGAAGGACTTTCTGGGCAGAGGTTTCCTCTGGGTCTTCAAAGTTACCCTGGCTGGCTGGCAACTCAGGTACTCAGCCTACATAGAGAGCCTCAAAGGAAATGGAGGAACCAAAGGCTCACTAAATGCTTTGGCGAAAGGAGCCAGGACAAAACACAGCTCTGAGTTTAATTAAAAAGAGTGTTTAATCCCTCCCCCAACAAATGCAGATGGTCCACAAAGGAGAACAGGAACACCAATGGCCAGGAAGACCCGCAACCTTATGAACAGGCACTTCGGGTGCGCAGGGCAGTACCACTATGATCTGATAGAATGACTATTGTCAAGGAGGGCTGCTTTTCCATGTTTTTGTATCCTTTTCTTCACATTTTCTTTTGCTACCTAATTTCATGCATCAGAGGTCAAAAGACAAAAGGTCAGGCCTGGTTTAGAGGCAGCGAACTCCCCACCACCAAGAACGTGTGTCCAAGGAAGCGCTTTGAGGTACCGCCTGCAGCCACCGGCAGGTTTTCATCTCTGCCTAATTTTCTTTTGTCACTTCATGGGGTACATGAGTCTACATGTAAATTGCATGGAAAATGAGATACCAATTGCTCTACAAAGCTAGGGAAAAGAATGTTCCCCTTTCAATTCACCAACTGTTTCCATCTCATACCTTGTTTACAAGAATTTGTGCTTAACAAGGAAAAGCTTGTCCTCAAGCTCACAGCCTGCCCGTGCAGAGAACCTTACACAAATCACACGTGATTATAGTAAAGATAAAATTGGAGTACATATTCCTTAAGGGTTTTTTATGAAAATTTATAAAGACCTCTCCACAAAATTACCAGTACTTGTCCTAAGAATTGTTTCAATTGAAATTGTAGCAGATTTCTGTCTGAGTAGTTTAGCACAGTTATTTTAGTATGTATTTAGTATGACTATTTGTACTCAGACCTCACATCTTTTCAATGTTCTATCTTAGATTTGGAGGTAACAATAGATTGCTAGAGTTTCCTTATGTGACAAGTGGACACCATGTGTTTCTAAAGAGAATACAAAGTCACAATTTCCCATTAGAAATATTTGTCTGATTTAGAGAGAAAATGATTTTCTTGTTTTATGTTCATAAGCCATACATATTAACTTGATATTTCAAATGGCATTCAGCTGACTGAAAAGAAATTTGAGAACATCTTTAATTTTTCTTCTTGTACACCATTTTTTAGTGATTTGTATTCACTGTCAGAAGGTCTGATTCTTACCTCCAAAGTGAAGAAGTTAAGGCTTTGGGAAGTGTCTCTGGTGATTATTAGACCCTAGGGCTGACTTCAGGACTCATTTCAAAGGGACTTTGAACCCAAGCCTCGCTTCTCTTTTCCATCTTACTCTGGGCTAAGTTCTGTAAGAAGCTATCAGCAAATAGCTGGTCATGTTGCTAAAAATAGATGATCAGCAGAAAATGTGAAAGATTTTTAGAGCACACTTTTATTTCAGGCAAGTTCTCAAATCCAGATTTAATATCCTGTAGCCCTCTGACCTTCCTCCAAAACTCCCCCACCAAGAAAAAAATAAAAATCAGTCCGTAACCTGCTCTGAGACTGAGGTATTCACTTGGCAATCTGCAGGTTCACACTGCAGGCTCCAGGGAAAGCGCCCCAATCCTACTGTGATTCTGTGCCACTGCTCTGAAGTTATTACAGAAAAATGGAGAATGAAGTAAGTGAAAATATTAAAGGACCTACTTAGAGGCTAACTTCACTTCCATTTAACATTCTGATCTGCGACCAAAACGTAAAGAATCATTTAGCCTGTGCACTCACTCTCACCCAAGATCACTTGTGAGGTAGGATCCTTTATTTTCCAATACTTCATGGAATCAAATTATATCACATTAAAATGTTATTAGTTTAAAACACATTAAATAAATGCAAGTCTGGGCTAGCACATGAATATTTAAAGCTCACATTACACAGTGAAAAAGAAGAAAAAGGGGAGAGGAGAGCTAACAGCTCATTTTATAAATACTGATAGAAAACACCCTACGGGTAAACTTTTTTTTAGCAAAATATGATTTTATTACTTACACTTTATAGTATTGTTGAATTTAAAAGGAAATATAGATAGAAATAAATCTGATTTACACTTGTTTTCAATGTCAAATAATCAGAGCACCAGCAAATCTTTTCAATGCCCCATTTTGGATTCTTAGGTAACAGTGGATTGCTAGGGCGTGTTGGCAAATTTTAAATACAACTGACTGCCTGTTTTTCATATTCATATATTGTGAATGTAACTCCAGGAGAGTGAATTTTATCTCAAAATTCTTCAAGAGTTGCCTTCAAATCCCTTCTCTGTGCATATGTATATGGCATACGTTTGATGTCTGCCATGTGTACCTTTGCGCAGGAAAGTCTTCGTCGTGGAACTGAATTGAATTACTGGATTTGAGCCAAAATGAACCCATCCAAACAACCCAGGTCTTCGATCTTTCAGGCTTCTCTCCATAACACTTTTAATTAAATCAAGAAAATCAGTAAAGTAAAACAACAATAGCAATAACCCACCGTGTTCCCCCGAACACAGACCCATCATGTATTCCAGAGCAACCCGGGTGGCGAGTCCCTGGCACATGGTGCCCCAGTGAACCAGCAGCAGAAACTCGAAGCCCTGTAGGCACAGAAGACCCCACTAAAAGCCGAATTGGGCGTTTTGACCCAAACCAATCCTCAGCCCCTTTCTGCTCCGGGTGCCACCTGAAACTCCGCGCTGGCTACTGGCCCGCGCTGTGCACTTTTTTGCGCTCTGCGCCCGGAGAGTTGGAGGTAGAGAGGCGCCCGGGTCCATCCCGACACCCGACACTCCCCCTAAGCAAGTCCCAAGTTACATCGCAACGGACCAACTCTCCAGGATTCGGCGTCTGCCCTCAATCGTGACACGGTCCAGGCCAGGCAAAAGAAGCTGGGCGGGGCTGGACATTGGGGGCGCCGCCTGCGGAAGATGCAGTACCACGTGCGCGCTGCGGCGAACCCCGAATCCTGCAGAGAGTCCAGCTCTGGACACAAGCTCTGGCAGAATTGGGCCCCCAGCTTTAGGGCGGGGCCTCCTCCTTGCCTCCTGCCTGGACGTCGGCTCCCACCCACCCTTGGCGCGAGCTCTTGAGCCGACCCTCAGGGTCAGAGACAAACCCTGTGGCCTCTCCTAGGACTTGCACAGAGGGAGGAGGCCCAGCCGCTACTGGGACGGCCCAATCTTTGCTAGATTTCGGGCTAGGGGTCTGGGGACTGGGGACGCTGGGTCGGAACTGAGCCCCACTCCCTGCTTCACCAGCCCTGGATCTCCCTGGTGTTTCCTGGCCTCGTTGAAGAGCCCGACCTTGGCCTCTGTCTGCCAACGTTGGCCTTTCAGTCCCTTGACTGCAGCGTCTTAGCTGAAGGGAAGCTCGCAGCGTGCCTAGGCCAACAACTTCTGCATCTCTGTTCCCTTCTGTCTGTTCTCGGTTTCTGCTTTCTCCCTCTCACAGAAGGCCAGAGCGTGCAGGGCCCTGGAGGAGCCTCCGCCTCAGCCCCTTTTGTGGGCATCCAATCTGTCTTTCCTCACAACCTTGTCTTTCCCATTCGATGTTTCTTTCTTCCTGGCATTTCCTTGCCGATTAGGCGGCATATCTCTCCGCCTCTAAATCTGCCTCTCCTTTTCTCTCTGATTGTGGCAGTAAGCAAACCAAGGTGTGTTGAGATTGGAGAAGTCCTGGCAACCTGGGCAGAAAGAATGCCTTATTTTGTCCTCAGAACATTTCTGGTCACTACAGTTTGGTTTCCCTTGAGGCGGCGCCCGCGCAGGTTCCGCCTTGCAGGCCGCTGCTACCGCGGCGCCGGCTCGTTCTCGCTCGCTCTCCAGCTGTGTATGCGTGCGTTCGGAGGTGGATTTATGTATCTATGGTTGCAAACCAGGGCGGGCTCTCCAAATCGAAAGCTGAGCGGAGTTGGGTTTCTGGGAGTCTAGGGCTGCGTGCAGGCAAGGAAGATGGGGGGGGGGGGATTTTTCTAGTATCCTGAAGCCAATCTGCACCTAGAGTCCACGCGTGCTGGCCAGTTGTCCGGTATCTCTAGGGCCTCGGCGTCAATTCCGTGTTCTCCGAAGTGGATCATCACCTGCTCGCTGCCGGGAGCCGCCCCTGGACAAACGCTGCGGGAGTCGGAGAATTCCGAAGCGCGCTGGCCAGTCTCAAGAGGAAGACTGACTCAGAACCGACTGGGTGGGCAAGGAGACCGTGGCTGGGCCTGGGTACTCTTCGAGGGGGACTCTGCGAATTCTGACCCGGATTGTGACTACCAGCGGGCGCCCCCTCGGGAACCTACATTTGTTTCACGCCGGTCCAGAGCGTGCAGAGCGCGACGTGGCGGCGCCGGGGTCCGGTATTTCAGAGCACCGAAAACCCACCATTTGATGATTGGCCTAATCCCCTGCCCTTCCTAGGTGCGGGCTGGAACGGAGTAATGGTCGGCGTCCCCTTGATAATCTCAAAACCCCACAAAGCCAAAATACACACTCGAAACTCACCAAATCATCCCACAGACACAAAAACTAAAACCAAACATATGAAAACATGACTCCGAACACCCATCCAAACGCAAAGCTCATATAAACAAAATCCAAATCGAAGAAACAAAACACACAGCAACACAAAATTCACCAATACAACACACACAAACGGCACCCACTAACGCAAAATCAGAACACATCAAAGCACCGCCCAGAAGGAAAAGCCTTACAAATGACACAAAGACAACCTATTAAAACAATACAAAAAACACACAAAATTAAAACACAAAAGTCAGAAAACAAAATCCACTCCCAAAACCAAGACCCAAAAGCAAAACCCACTACAATCAGTTCCATGGAAAAACAACACACAAATCACGCGAAACAAAAGACTCTCTTATAGATGAAAAGAAAACTCAAGGAAAAACAAACAAAAATAAAACAAACCCCCTAAATGTAGGGGAAAAAAACACCACACACACACACAAACAACTCCCGCCCCCAGCCTGGGCTGAGATGTCAATTCCAGGAGGGCTTTTGATCTCCGGGCGCGGACAGGCCGCTCCTCCCAGGCTCTGCCACCCGGCGCAGGCTAGGCGGGAGGGCGGGAAGCCGGGGCTGGGACCTGGCTGCCTAGGGAAAGAATCGAGAGCTTCGAGATGGCCAAAAATCAAATCGCCGGGTAGGGACCCGCACCCTCAGGCTCCAGGGAGGAGGCGGCGCAGGGGGAATGCGCAGACCACTTAGTGGGGGGGCCGCCCGGGAATCCACAGCCACATTTCCGATTGTGGCGAAATCTGCTCAGTGGCTATGCGATGTCCGGTTCCCGCCCGGGGGCCCCCCTTCCCCCCAGCTCTAGGCTCATCCCCCTTAGGTTTAGCCCAGCCTCGTGACCACCCCCCTCCGAAAAACAAATAACAGTTTCGCTGGGGACGATTCACTTTCTGAAACTGCCATTGTCCGGCCGGGCCAAGAGTCCTGCGAAGCGCTCTCCCGCCCTGGAGAACCTTACCCCTGCGACCACCCCGCAGCGGGGCCCCATAGGCTTCCTCCGGCTAGGCCCAACGCTTGGACTGGGGAGGGGCACCGGGAGGGGAAACTTGAGCCTGGGCTGAGGAAAGCGGGCTGGACATGCCACACCTCTGCCTGGCCTCTCTGGATCTGATTTCCCCCGTGGAATCAAGTCCTGGGGCTCGGGAACTCTGCAACGCCTCGGGGCTTGAGGGCAATGGGATTCCATTCACGGGCCGGGGTAAGGTGTCCGGAACTCTGGCCGATCTTCAGAACCTACTGAAATGTTCTGCTTTGCCCTGCTGCTCCAAAGCGGAAGCCTGGATTTTATCTCCAGCATTTCACAGCTTATCCTCTATGCTCCGGGCTAGAATGGGACATGGTATAGGGAAGGGTTCTGGGACCAGGAGGCTGAATGGGACCTGGTGACTTCAGGGACCTGGCGCTGCCCTTGAGTCAGGAGCCCTACAAAAGCTTTGAAACTGCTAATCGGGGTGGGGGCGGGGTGGCTGGGAACCCTGGAGGCGGGCGCCGCCCTAGGGGTGAATCTGAGGAAATTAAAATGTTCCTCTATGTCCCAAACTCTGCTAGCCTTTGCACCCTCATCAAAAGCATCTGCTTGGCAGAGTGGTCAATTTCTTTTGAAACAAAAACCCAGCCCGCTCCCTCCTATGAGGTGGGGTTTGCACGTGGATGGGTCGCCGGCCCTGTGCACAGCGCAGAGGTCTGCGATCCCCAGGCGCAGGGTTTGGTAGAGGATGCGGCTGTGAGGCCACAGATCCAGGCTAGGCTTCCGTCTGTCCTTTCCCGAAGGCGCGCGGGCTAGAGTCGAACGCAGTCTAAAGCCTTCCTTCCCTTCCCCCCCACCCCCTATAAAAGTCTAGGGCGGCGAGGCGGCTGCGCTGCTGTTCTCCCCGGCCTCCGGCTCTGCTCCGACCCGGCCCGGTCCGCCACGTCTGGCACGCTGTGCAGGCCCGGCCGCGCAGCGCCAACACCATTTCCTTGCTCCGGGCAGGCCGTTCTGGGAAGCGCGCGGGGGCGCGGCGTGTCTGGGGACATCTTGTGATGTTGGCGAGAACAGGACATGATCTCACATGGCGAGAAGCTCTTTAGTTCCTTAATCATTTCACGGTGCCTTCGGACGCTTTTTTTCCACCTAAAACGTTTAGTTTCAGCTCAGTGATCAGCTACCCCAGCTCGGCGGGGGAGCGGAAGGCTTGAATTATTCCGACCTGTGAGCGGCCCCTGGCACCAAAAAAAAAAAAAAAAAAAAAAAAAAGGCACAAAAAAAGTGGAAACTTTTTATCCCTGTCCATTCCATCAAGTCCTGAAAAAATCAAAATGGATTTAGAGAAAAATTACCCGACTTCTCGGACCAGCAGGACAGGTAGGACTGCGATACGGGCTCCAAGCATGCTAACTCCAGTGACACAGCCAGGCGCTGGTCCCCCGCGCAGGGCGACCCTGGAGGAGGAGGGGGTGCGCCGCATTTTCTCAGACTCTGTATGTCTATCTGCCCTGTGTTTGTATGTCTTTTCTTCTGTCCGCACACTTCTACATCAGTCCAAGTGTCTGCGTGTTTGCCTGTGTTTTTCTCTGTTTCTGAATGCTTATTCTGGTTTCTAACTAGGGGTCTGCAAGTTCCGGTCTGTGTGTTTACATAAGAGTGTTAGTGTGTGCATGAGTGGCATTAAGTTGTCTCTGTATACATATTTTCAAAATGTCTGAGTTGGTGTCAAAAGTTTGTGTGCCCATGTGTATCTGTATACCCATGAATGTACCAGTGTGTATGAGTTAGTATTTCTATGTTCTTTTGAGTATTCAAAATCTGTGTCTAGGAGTGTCATTTATATAATTGGAATAAGTTTCTGAGTGTACATCTACTGTTTTAAAGGTCTGTGTTCACCAGTCCTATCCTAAGTGATTTTGGAAGTGAGAAAGAGGTGGCAGCATTGACCTATCCATGTTTGGATGCCTACAGTTGTCTAGTGTATACAGACCAATGAACACAAAAGTGCCTGCCTCAAGCACAGACATACATCTGGGGCTTATGGAGGTCTGTGTTGCTAAGCATTCAGGCCCAGGTTCAATTCTGTTGGGAGATGGAACCAGGAGTGAAGGTATGAATTCAGGGTGTGTAGGATGCAGTGTGCACTGCCTCACTATGTGGGCACTGTTGAGCCTACCATTTGTACAAAAAGTACAGCTGTGGCAGTACAGCCTTGCAAGTGAGAGCAGACAGTCTATAGGATAGTTGTGACATTTCTAGGGACTCTCAGCCTACTCTGGTTTTACCTAGACAAGCCTCTGAGTCTTGTATGTGTGTGTGCACACAGACACATTGTGTCCTCAGATTTCATCCTGTGGGTACCGCTCCAATGGAGGAGAGCACAAGTGGGTGGATGTGTGTTCCTGGTATGGGCATTCATCTCTGGTGCTTACGTTTACACAGGCCTTCCTGGCACTCAGCCAATTGTGCTGCCCATAGGCCCAGGCAGTGTATAGTAGGGTGTGTTTATATCTGAGAGAGGTGGCAGGGACAGTAGGCCTCCATCTGCCCTGAAGCATAAGTTAGGCGTGGGGCCTCTTTCACTCACTAGGCCACTGTGCTAACCCCCACATAAACACATTCTTGCCCTGGCAAGAAACCCCCTTCTCCCATCCTTGTGTCATCTGTGAGCCCTTACCTCCACCCAAGCCCTAAATACAGCTCAAAGAGCAGAGAAAGGTAAACTTACACTCCAAACCTAGGACAACTTCCTGAGCATAAATGTATTTCTGCAATTGTGACTGAAGAGAAGTAAGGATTGAGATCTAAAAGGCAGAGGAGCTGAAAGAGAATTCCCAGGATGAAGGCTCAGAAAAAGAAGCCTGAAAAGCCCCTCCTCTCCATCATCAGTTCCCAGAGGCCCTTTTTCCCCCTGGTGATGGACTTATCTAGTAGATGGGAATCTCAGAAGGACCTGTGCCTGGGACTTGTGTGTGCATGTTAGAAATGGGTTGGAGGCATATAAGGGGCAGGGCGAGGGGTTGCACAGTTTTTGGGACTATCTGTCCCAACAAGCTGTCTCTGAAGAATGTAATTCATGGCGGTCGATGGGCTCTTTGATTAGTTCAATCGCCTGAATAATCGTTTAATCAATAAAGCATTTCATTCTTCAGCGCAGCTGGACTGGGTGGGGCTTGGGTGGGGTGGGGGAACCATAGGCTGTCCAAAGCTTGAAATCTAGAGCCATGCCCCCTCCTCAAAGGAATGTTTGGGTGAGGTCTGTGTGCTCAAGAAAGGGCAATGGCACTCCTTCCTGTCTGCACAGCCTGGGCCATGGCTGGGAAAAAAGAGCAAGCTTCAAAGCTGTTCATGTTGGTAGTCAAAGGGGTGTCCAGGTCCTGTTTTTATGAGGGCTTCTTTCCTCTCCCAACTAGGCCTTTCATGAGCCACTAGACCTCTCTTTCTTCCTTCAGAACCATATTCCCTTCCTTCCTCAACCCTCCGTTTCTCTATCTGCATAATGGGGAGTAAATGAGTCCTGGGACTTATAGGAGATTATAAAATTTGAGTTACGGAGGGAATAGAAATGGATGGAGAGAAGCTAATATTGGGCAAGCTATGTGCCTATGGGAGTCCTGAGTCCCTAGACTTGGAAGACCTAGATAGCCTGAATGCTTTCCCACTGGGCATTGGCATCCAATCTTACAGGTCTGGAATTAGTCTGGAATGGACTGATAGTAATAATCCCCTATCCATAAAACTTCATCTCACAGAAGCTTAAGGGGTCACAAGTCAGGGGTTGTTCTCACCATTAGACACACAGAGAGGCAGCTACCTCAGAAGAAGGAGCTGCTTGTTTTAAGTGTTTGCAAGAGAGTTAATCCCAGGTGCTGCTAACACTCTTCTAATAAGGAGGTTTACATAGTTCTTGAAAAACCCCATTAAATTCTTTTCACCCTCCCTCCATCTTCTTCAACTCCCTCATACAGACCTGGGCAGGGTAGGGCAGATTCCTGATCCAGGCGCAGGAATCATGGAGAAATCTCCTGTGCCCCAACTTGCTGTGTAATCTCAGGTCAGTTAGTTGCTTTCCCTGTGATACTTTTTTCTTTCTTTCCTTTTTTTTTCTTTCTTTTTTTAAAAATGAGGATTAGAGAGAACCCACTGTGTTAGGACAGTGACAGCTGCAGCATCTCTGATCTTTCCTGAACTGAACAACTAGTCTGAGTCATATAGGCCTCACTTTGCCCAAAGCAAGAGCAGAGAAATGGGTTGGATTTGGGCTGGGGGAGTTGATCTCAGGCCCACAGCTCTGTAGCAGCCCCAACATTGTATCCTAATGCCATAGTAGTGCTATGCACTGGGAGGCAAGATAGGGGAAACTGAGAGTGGGGATGTGTCCTTAGTGAAGCAAGATCTCTGGCCCAAGACAGAAGTAAACAATCTCAAGTGTTTTGGCCCATTATTCTCAATAACAAAACATTCAAAGGAAATTTGATTTACATAAATTGAGTTTCTTCTCCCATTGTTTCCTTTCCTGGTGTTTGATTCCTAGCACATAACACAGGTCTCAGCCCAAAGCCCTGCTTCTGGGAGAAAGAAACCAGAGTACTGTAGGGCATAGTGACACCTGACTGCATTTAGTCTCTCCTGGACCCATACTGTGCCTCTTGAGTGTTCAGAGGCAAGACTGAGACTCAGTAGCTGGATTCTGCCAGAAAATCACTGTGCAATCTCAGGTTAGTCACATTCCCCTCTGGGCCACCATTTAGTGGTGGCTAGGTGGCCAGGATATTAGATCTGGTCACATCTTTTGGGAGTGGAAGTCTCCAGAGACATACTACACAGGCAGTGGTAATGAAGGTACTTGAAGTGGGCAGGGGGACACTCCCTCTGCTCAGAGAACCAGGGAGCATGGGAAAAGGCTGCTCTCAGTACTCAGGTAAGGCTGGCTCTGTCTATGCCATGCTGAGGCAGCAGAACATTCTTCTGAAGCTGAACAACTACTGTGTGAAACGGGGGATCTGAGCTACTCCTGTTCAGATAATATCTGCAGTTTCATCCCAGCAGTGCTCTGGGGATTCTATCTAAGCCACACACACAGATATCAGAAGGAAACTGGCTGTGCCAGCACGTTCATTTCAGGTGCTTTGATTTGGGAGTCCTCCTCCCCCATCAGTGCCCTGCCATTCTGAGGGTGAGTCTAGAGGTTTCCAGCTCATAGCCTTTCTTCTTCTTCGACCCCAGACTTGCTGTATGGCTTTGGGCAAGTCTCATCCTGCCTCTGGGCCTCAGGTTCCGCCCCTGTAAAATGGAGAAAGCATAGCATCAGGTCTCTTTTAGCTCTAAGACTTTAAAATCTGGGTTTGTAGGCCCCAGCAACATCTGGAGCTGGAAATTGTGGTGTCACTGACTGTGTCTTTCAGGGCACCCAAACACTTCTGCCTCTCTAGTAGGTACACAGAGCCACCGTCTCTAGCCTGGGCTGGGACTCTGAATTCTAGTCATTTCAGATTCACTAGGCTCCATCTGGTGAAGTGAATGCAGAAACCCTAATTCATCTCCCTCCCTTTCTACTACTTCAATCTTCCTGCCCCTAAGGCTGGGGAGGTGGAGTGAGGAGGAGCTAAGATGATCTGGACAGTCAGGGTTCCTGACAAAGGAGAGAAAACACTGTCAACCTCCCATTCCCCACCCCCACCCCCACACTGCAGCCTCAAGAGTCCCCAGAGGCCTGCCTAGGGCCGTTTTTCTGCAGCTGTGCCCTGTGGGGGTGGGTATCACCGAAGTCAATGCCGGAAACTTTTCTACCAGCCAAAGGCAGATGGGGTTGGGACTGAGACAGACGGTGGGTCCAAGGGCTGATCGTGTGCAGGAGTGTCAGAAGTAGAGCAGAGGTAGGGAGAAGGGAGAAGAGGGGAAACTGAGGCAGAGAATGAAGCAAGATGATGATCCAGGAATCCTCCCAAGGTCAGCCTGTGCTGTGTTCTTGCAAGCCCAGTCTTGGAGCAGGCATCTCAGAGCCCTTGTTTTGGTGGATTTATATTTAATATCAGAAAATCATCACTTATGAATTCCAAAGGTGAGTCTTCAAGCATCACTCCTAAGAATTGCTGGGGGTCAGGGTATCCTCAGCATTTGGACTCAGGGCATAGGGTTCTCAGAATATAGCCTCCTGGGTGAAGAATGGCTTCCTTTTCTTCAGTTTCTTTGATTGTGGTCCCAGAGCCTTACATCCTCAACACACTGAGATTCACTGGTCAAAGCCCTTATTGGTCTGGAGAGTTCTGATGGGAAGCCATCCATTTGTCTAACTAACATCAGGGACTTCTTTGGAAGAGAAAGGGTAGGTATTCCTGACAGCTGGAAGCTGCAGCATTGTAGTGTGCCTGGCACTGCTTTGCTGGACTTTTGTAGATACAATATACCCGCCTACCCGCCCACTTCAGGGACCTTCATTAGCACTGGAAACTACTCAGCTCATTTGGCTCCCAAGAGGCCTTGGCTCCCAAGAGGCCTCAAACCGATGCGGAATTTCTCCTGCCGCGGAATTTCTCCTGCCGACAGAAAACTTCAACTGCTCTCCTCACTAGCCCCCAAAGCGTCTGGCAGCTCCTAGTCTGAGGCTGGAAAGAGAGCCTGACGCTTTGTGCTTTGGGCAACATGGCTCAAAGCGCCCCTGCCTTTCCCCCAAGGAGCGCTCTCATTATTAGCTTTAAAGGAGTGTGAGATATTTCTTCTTTCCACCTCCCCCGACCCCCTGCAACGTCTCCACCTTTAGTTAACACAGAACCGGGTCCCTGTGGGTGGAGTGAGGGAGGAGGCGGCTTAATAGGTGTATGATGAAATTATGAAATATTTCTGTGAAAGGAGCCTTCATCAAATACTAGTTAACCCAACTCTGCCCATTTTACAGATGAGGTAAATGAGTTCAGAATGGGCAGATACGCACACTCCGAGTCATCACGAGTCTAAAGGTGCAAAATCTCTAATGCGCTCCTTGTCTTTCTCCAACATACTTTTATAGTTTTTTTTTTTTTTTGAGACTATTCCCCGCTTCAGCTGCTCCCAATCCCTCAGGCTTCTCAGGATCTTAACGCCGCAGTAGGGAGGTCGAGAGCCGATGGGACCGGCGGCTGGACTCTCCAAGATCTGCGTGGGCCCGCTTCCCCCTCCACACATCCTCCATCCACTAGGCCTTAGCCCAGCGCGTTTGTCAATGAACGTGGCGCCGCCGCCTGGGCCCCGCCCTCCATTCTCTCCTATTGCCCAGGTGTCCGCTAATCAGGCGGAGCCGGTGGGTTGCTTAGCCAATAGGGCGGTGTTTCGAGCCAGGGCCTGATGCCGCCGTTCTGATTGGCTTGATGAAGCGTGATTGGCATGCCAGCCCCCGCCCCACCCCCGCCTCCGCCCGGAGGGAGGCTGAGCCCCGGGCGGCGCTGTCCACACGCAGCGGGTCCTGAAAGCGGCTCCGGGGCGGCGCGGTGGCGCACTGTGCGCGCGGAGCAGGCGGAGGGCTAGCGCCGGCGGCAGCAGCAGTAGCAGGGCGGGCGGTCAAAGCCTGCTGCGGCTGGGTCTCAGCCCGGCAGCCCTGGAGGCCTTGGTGGAGGGGACCCTCCACTCTCTCCGCAGTTCTTCGCTCCACCGCCTGGTGCAGGCGCGGCGGCCGTCCCGGAAGAGGCAGCTGAAAGACAGTGGAGCCAGACGCTCTGAGGGAGGGCAGCAGGGATCGAAGAGTTGGTAGGCTTGAGGCAGATACCCAGGCGAGGAGGAGCGGTCGCTGTTGTCCCCATTCCTGGTCCCAGCGATGGGAAAGCAGCGGGGGGCGCGGGAACTTTGAAGGCAGCCAGTCCCGGGTTTTGAGGGCTGAGAGCTCCTGGGGACTCTGGAGAGTCGGCCCCAACGTCAGTGGCGGAAGCATCTCCAAACCCGCTAGTACCCCTGCGCTGCCAGAGAGGAAGTTCTTTGCAACTTCGTCCCAGACGTCGGAAAGCCAGTTGAAGAGAGGCTGAGTGGGCAAGTCCGAACCACAGAGACTCAGAGAAGCAGAAAGAGAAAGGAGCTGGTGGAGACCAAAGGGTCAAGGAGGGACCCTAAGGCAGCGAGGCCGCAGAACGAGCCTGGCAGATCCCGCGTCTCGCTGCCCCCTGAGTAAAGCCAAGGGCTGTGTATTCCCGTGGCCTCCTCAAAGGCGCTCCTAACCTGAGCTAGGGGATCTCAGCCGTCCTGGAGGCGGGCCCCTACGCTATGCCCCCGAAGCCGCGGGCGCCTTGGCCGCAGCTACCCTGGGCTGGGCCCGGAGCCGCGGCTTGAGCCAGCCAGACAGAAAAGCCAGCCAGAGTTGGGCGCCGGCTCCCAGCTCGACTGCGCTAGCGCCGTTTCCCGCCTCTCTGCGCAGCTCTCGGCGGTCTCCAGCCGGGAGACTCTCTGAGAGACCCCGAAGCTCCAGCAGTGATTTCTGAACCCAGCTAGCACGGTGCCCGGCCTGGTGGCGCGGCTTTCTAGCCGCCCTGGGCAGCCCCTTGGCGCCGGGAGGCGGCGGCGTGGGCCGGCCTGCAGTCTGGAGCGCCCCGATGGAAATACACTGTAAGCACGACCCGTTTGCATCCATGCATAGTAAGTAGGCGGCGAGCTCGCTTCTCTCACTCTCCGGCCGGGACCGGGTTGGGGGTGCCGGACCATGGGGCAGGTACTAAGGCCGGGGGGGAACCCCCGGACCTGTGTAGCCTCTCAGCGAACTTCGCAAAGTGCAGGGCTTCCAGGCAGGGTGCGTGGAACAACGCGCTCGGCCACTCAGGCCGGAGCACCTGGTCCGGGAATCCCGCCTCCGGCAACGCTTATTGTAGGCTGCGCGAGCTGCAGCCTTTTCCGCTTCTCTGGCAGCTACATCTCAGCGCGTTCGGAGAACCTTGGTTTGGATCCATAGCGGGCTCTGGGTAGGGCCAATTGGAGGGCACGAAGTTGTAGGGAGAGGTCAGCCCGAGTCTCACGCAGCGTCCCACGCCCCAACCCCGATGGCGCCTTTTTTTTAGCCACGGGGCTGGATCAAGACTGACGCTTTGAGGGAAAGTGAGGCCCTGACCAGTGCCTGTATGTGTGGAGGAAGAGGTTGAGTGCTAAGCGAGGACACCGGGTCCAGGGCTCCAAAGGCGGCCTGGAGTTGAGGAGGGTGGATTTGAGAAATCAACGAAGTAGCGGTCCCTGAGTTAAGCTTCTGATTAGGAGCCGGCCAGTTCATATAGAGACCCTTAAAGACCCCATTGGGTCCTTCTCTGCAGGACACCTGCCTCGTCATGGCTTCTCCCCTTAAAAAAAAAAAAAGGAAAGAAAGAATAAAAAGAGAAAGAAAGAAAGAAAGAAGCCAATTAGTCACCACACAGGCGCCCCCGCCTTCTGAAAGACAACGTGTGTAGGAGACGGGAAGGGTCATTTCGGGCGCTGGCAAGGCCCTCCCGGCTGCCGGACCCGCGGGGATCCTGCCAGTTCACCTATTAGCACAGCCTCCTGTGAGATGAGCGCTCCTCTCACGGTGAGTTAACGCCGGATTAGATTCGGAGATTTCAAGGAAATTCCAAGTGGAACGAATCGCGTTTTCCTTCTGCTCGCTGCAAAGCCAGACTGGAGGAAGGCGCCAGGCTTTGGCAGCCTCCAGTTGGGTGCCCTGCTCGAGTCTGTGCCGGTTGAAGGTTAGGGAGTTGCTTCAGGGCTGGGGGGGCCTTCCGGAGCCTGGTTCCCTTTAGGCAGCCTGGAATCCAGATTCTCCAGCCACGGGTCCCCTATTTAACAAAGGCTGCAGAGACCCGGCTGGAGAGAAGGCGAGCATTCCGCCGAGCATGTCCGCGTCTGCCATGGAGGGCTGAGTGGCCTGGCAAGCAGAGGAAGGATGATCTAGGCAACCAGGCTGGCTGCGGACAGGTCAGATTCTCTTTGTGTCAGTTTCCAAAGTAATCCACCAAAGCTATAGGGAAATTTGTGCAAAGAAGCCACCTGCTCTGGACCCAGCCTAAACGATTCCTCACCGTTTGGGGCCTGTAACCAAATGGTTTTCAGTCCATGGTGACTCCAGCTCCCTCCACAGTCTTTTCCAGCTGGACTGCAGCCTGACTCTGGGGAGGCTCTGATATTCCAGACTATGCCCCTGAACGGATGAGTTGGGGGCAACACTCTGAGAGGTGGGCAAGCCCTTGGCTCAGCAAAGGAGTGACTGGGGAGACAAGATGGTGAGGACCAGCCCCTGCACTTCTTTCCTGGCTAGCAGGAATCCACAGGCCTTCACTACCTTCTCCAGCTCAGAGCTCCCTGGCCGGTGGGGAGATAGCATCTGACCTAGTGGTCTCCAGCTGTGCATCAGCAGGGAGAAGGCAGCTCCTTCCAGGTTCAAGTTATCCAACTGCTAATGTCTGTGCCTCCTTGTCCAGCCTTTAATCTGCCCCCTCCTTGGGAAATGCTCCCTCCCATTTTCAATCTCCCTAGCAGCACAGTGGGGGCTGGGCCCCAGCCAGCTAGCTCCAGAGCTGGTGCAAGCTTTGGGCCCTTGGCTTTCTGGAAATGCTTTCTATTCTGATGTCCAAAGATGTTTGTTTGCATAATATAGGCCTGCTCTGGGGCTCAACTGTCTGGCAGTGGAGGTGGGGTATAGTAAATCCTGGGAGGTGGCTGGGGTGGTAAGGGCTAAGACCAAGTTCCACCTCCTCATCTTCTTTCCTGTCCCTGGTCAGTTTCTTCCAGTATCTCTACCTGCCTCTACCCCTTATCTCCATCATTTCAAAGCAGGGTAGTGTCTGTGGGGAGGAACAGGCAAGAAATGGGCTTCTGAGTGTACCTCAAAACCCAGTCAAGTCTCTTCATTCTTATTAGTACCATAGCCTCCTGCCCCCCTCCTGAGATGTTTCCCTCCCCCAGTATCTTTACCAGTTCTAGAGCACTTTTATTGTCAGTGTCCTGAGTGTTGCCTACATCTTTAGCTACACCCATTTTACAGAATATGATACTGAGATCAGAGAGACAAAAGGACTAATAGGAAGTTCACATGGTTCTTGGGTCTCTCAGATTGTCTGAAAAAGCATAAAAACGATGCTTCCAAGGATTCATGGAAGGAGATAGAGGGACTCAGATTCCAGAGAGAGGGCAAAATAACTGTGTGAGTACACCATATGCAAAGCTCTCTCTCTGTCTAGTCCAACCGTGTCTGCATCCACAGCCCAGCTGGCCAAGTGTGCCAATACCATCTATGCTTGGAGAGTCCATTAGGGAGATTCCATCCCTCTTTTTCTGTGCTCCTGTTTGTCTGTCTCTGTACCCTTTCATTCTTTTTCTCTGGTGCATCTAAAAGGAGTTTCAATGATCCTGTGGGTTCTGGAGTTCAACCTGTGGCTGAGTCAGCAAATATCCATCCCCTAGGACTCTATGCTCAGCCATCATCTTTAGGGTATGGGCAGGGCTCCTGGTGGGCAGCATGCTGCTGTCAGAGCCTAAGGAGCATCTGTGGAAGGTAGCCCCTTCCAGACCAGAGCCACAAAGGCCCCAGGGGGATCTGCAATTCAATCTTTCTCTTCCTAGGCAAGCCCTGCTCAATCTGCCCTGTAGGGGCTAGTCTATTTCCCATGTATCTGTGGGTCTGTTTCCTGGTGTCCACTTCATTTGTTTGCAAGTGTCTCTACATCAGTCTCTCTTAAATTCCACCTGCCCTGAAAAGTGTAGCTGAGTACTCATCTTCCCCAGGCACCCTTCCATGGGATATTCCCTGACTGTGGAGTCCACAGGAAGTAGAGGCTGGGACTTGGGTTCTCCAAGGAATTCCAAGGCTGGAGCTGGGGCCCCTGAAAACAAAAGTCCCTTTCACAGGAGTCCCCAGTCCCAGAGGCTCCCTTCCTGGGTTTCCTCTATTTTTTCTTCTTGTTGCTTCCTGCTGTATATCACATTCACCTTTCTTTTCTTGGCCTGTTCTAGCTTCTCCATTCTTTTTTCTTCTCTGCCTGCCTAGCCTGCTGCTTCCTTTTCAGGTTCTCTCTCCTTATTATCTGTCTCATTTAGTTCCCACCCTTGCACTTTTCTTCACAGACCTCTTTTTTCCTCTTTCCATTCCCTGTCCTGACTCCTTTCTCTAAGACTTTGAGCTTTACTTATTCCCAGTCCCCGAGTAAGTGACCTTCCTTAGGCCACAGCTGTAATCTTATTATTACCTTCAAAGAGCTCTATTGGCTAGGAGTGTGACTGAGGCAGAGAAGGCCAAGTGGACTTGGGGTTTTTCCAGGAATTTGAGTGGGTAAGAGGCTCCCAGGTCACCCTGGATCTGGTGTCAGCTCTGGACCTGTGGATCAGTCTCTGGAAGAGCATTAGCAACTCAGCCTTGTGGTCAAGGATAGAGGGTTTGGGGACTGCTACCACCTAGAGAGATCAGGTTCTAGAAGACTCCCCCCCCTTTTTTAATCTAAGATACAAAATAGCTTTCAAATCTTATAAATATCCTGCAAGACTGCTTTTAGAAAAAGCAGTCCAAAATTTAAGTCCTCTGAAAGTTGGCACTGTGTTTTAGGCAGAAAGTCTCAATTGCCAGTGATATAGGGAATAGGTTATTGCTGATGGGCTGTGATGCTTGGACTCCCAGATCATATCAAAAGTGTTCTAGGTGTTTTAACTCCCTTTGCTCTTTGTCTTTTGTCCTCCCATATGAGCTCATACCAATTTTGGATTTACTTTCTTTTACTTAAATCAAGCCTGGTCTCGAAAGATCTGTACAACCTGTTTTCATTAGCTTTTTCCAGCCCCAGAACAAAGCCTTATAAAGGCTCTAGACCAGGGTTGCTCTAGTCTTTCTGTTTTAGGTAAACTATCCAGTTATGTATAATTTTGGAGGAGTGGGCTGGGACTGCAAAATCTTTTTTTTTTTTTTTTTTTGAGACAGAGCCTCAAGCTGTCCCCCTGGGTAGAGTGCCATGGCTTCACTGCTCACAGCAACCTCCAACTCCTGGGCTCAAGCGAGTCTCCTGCCTCCACCTCCCAAGTAGCTGGGACCACAG